>VDFB02035133.1:0-85654 GCA_007258455.2 Sequoia sempervirens
TAATAAAAAACCAAAGACAATTTGATTGTCTATTTATCGATATTCATCCTATTTTCTACCCTAACGTATACTGGACTCAAAAATTCAAAAGCCAAAAGCCAAATCCCCCTCAAACGAGCCATGATTTTCCCTTTTATAGCACAAGGGAGCAAACAAGCTACCGGCTTGAAATGCATATTACATTACAAAATTTCATTTTAGCTCAAATTTGAGCTGCATTTCAAAATTCCCACATGCTAAAAATTTGGAAGCAGAATGTGTAACAAGTATGAAAAGGGAAATGCAAAGTGCCACCAAAATTCCCTTTTAAGCTACCAATAAGGCCAAACACCCATCATCCACGTTGCTGAAAAATTACAGAATGAGCATACAAACCCCAAAATTTTACCACCCACGCAGAAGAAGAGCGACCACCACAACAATTTATCATATAACATAAAAAATTTCAAAACCCACAGACCAGTTCAGTTATCGAGAAATGAGACCACCACCAACACCCAACACATGATACACACACCCACTTTGCATTGTTGCAAGGGATGTGTTAGGACTATAATTTTTTTAGAATTTTATAGTATCTTACCCTCATAAATTCCACAAGATAGCCACATCTTAAGTATAAAATTGCTATAATCCTCTTTGCATACCCTTACCATCAGTGATCCCATCAGATTTGACCTTTTGACACATCAAAATCCCTCTGATTATCATATCGGCATGACCATGCCCATATCTCTCTGACCCATAAGCTATAATCTTTCAATTCAGGTGTTTCTAGAATATCGAAGAAAGATCAATACTATCACGTTGATCAACAACTTAAGAGGATACATATTCGGGGAGATAGGGCTTGTTGTTACATTGACAAAAAAATTATCGACAAGAAAAATGCTATCAAAGTGAGATCTTCAAGTCAGCCCGAGCATACATGTCATGCTGATGGAATTCCATCAGAAAGATACTCACTTTGTCTCATATATGAAGCACAAAAGAAACATGTCGAGGAGACATGTGCTATCAAAATGAGTTTCAAATGTCTTTCTGATTCCATATGTCATGTCGATGTAATTTCATCAGAGAGAGCCTTTCCAATTCATTTGAAGGAGGACAACATATCGGGGAAACTTGTAACGTCAAGGTAATTTTCAAATATTTTAGTGATGCCTATTCTCTTACCGATGGTAATACAAATGGATCAAAATTTCATCGATAGGAGTGATATTTGGTCTCCATAACCATATAAAGTGCCTAATGAATGTTTGGATTGATTCAAACATATAGATCATCTAGAGTTAAAAATGTCTTTCCGATATAATCATTTGATCTGACGGTGGGAAATTTGAAAAAATTACTACACTCGTGCTCAGAGCTAGACATTAATGGCTGCACAGATACATATTGTATAGATGATCTGCTGAATTAGAGAAGAATAATTAAGGATAATTTGCAGAGTTGGCAGTGGAAGGAATGGGAGAACGGGCAAGGGCCAGAGAATTTTGTGTAGCCAAAATTTTTCAAGTCAGCTTGTGAATTCTCTATAATTGTATTTTCAATTCTGTCAATTTGAGAAAATTAAATGGAGGGTTCAAACTCTAGAAAATTAAAAAGTAGAAAGCAGGGTGAGGGTATTCATCCTAAGGGAAAAAAGAAAAATATTGACACTAGGGATGAATCAGAAATAACTGAAAGGAAATTGAATTAGGATCTTATTAAGCAACTACCTAGCTCAGGTCCTAAACCCATAATTTCTACACAACTTAGGTAGGATGTGGATAGATTTGAGGAAAAATGTAAACACATAGGGGATGTGTGGACTTCAATTCAGGGATATGAATTATTTATGTTTCACTATCATTGGAGGGATAGGTTTGAGCCAGTATGCAATCCCTGGAAATTCAACCTTGGAGGATTAGTTGTCCCAAATGTATTTGTGGATGTGGAACTAATGAAACTCCTAGCTTCCCATTACAATCCAAAACTCAAAGCTATCTACAATTCATTGGGTAAGCCTTTCATAAATGTTTCAAAAGCTACAATTTGTCAAATTTTTAACTTAGAAGGCACATGTGACGAAGCCATTGTCTATGAGAATTTTGAGAGATAATTCTGGAAAATGGATACCACATATAGGGGTTGGAGATTATTGTTGCATAGACCTAAGAAAGATGGAAGTCTGGTTCCACTCGAAGACAATGAAGGTCCTCCATTTCATTTAGAATTATTTGAGCCTTATTTGAAATATACATACTTCTCAGTATGCCAGGTGTTGGGGATGGAAGCTCTTGAGCTTATGTCTATTGTACCAATGGTAATTGTAGCTGATGTATAGTATTACAATGCTAGACCCTTTGACTATGCTTCATACATCTTCCAAGGAATTGATTCAGGGCTAATGACAATAATAAATGGATCCCTTGTTTTACATTTCAAACATTACTCTATTTTTATGCATAAAGCAATGTATTATGGACAAGAATTGTGAATGTGGTTAGATGAGTTAAGGATTAAACAATTTGATAGGGAAGGTAAATTGTTACTAATTCAATTATGGACTGCTATTTGGGATAGTAGGTTTTCCAATTCAAGTTTTGTGCATTTTGAGGAATACTTTGTTAAACCATTGTACATATACTTTAACCATCCTTGTGACTATGCATTGTCTGATGAGATAAAGAGGTTCCTCAGACCTAAAGATTTCAATGGACCTTTTATTCATAACTGGGGAGATTGGTATTATTTTGAGGATGCTACTATGATCAGAGTGTATGGTTTTGAAGATACACCATTCATCTTGCCTAAAATAGTGCCTGATAGAATTGCATACTTGGAAATTGTTAGGAAAATGGATTAGTCAAGTGTAATGAATTTAAGTTCCTTTGGAAAATAGGCATTCATGCCAAAAACTTTGTTCTTTGGAGATTTTACTATACTATCAAAGGAAGGGTATGATCTGATTCTGGATAAGTTATTGCATTTTAATTTGAAGAGAGCTCCACCATGAAAAGGGTTTGATCTAGAGGGATACATTGACTTTGGTAGGAAAAAGATGAACTTAGGAGGATATAATCATATACGTTATGAATTTGATGATTTGATCATAAACTTGGAAGAGAAAGAAGTTGAGAGGGTTGTTGATGAACACAACAAGGTTGTAGAGCAGAAAATAAAAGAAACACATGATGTGGAATTGTTATCTTCTGGAGACGAGGAATCTAGTGATGAGTGATCTGAAAGTTCAACTGATAAGATCTCCAGGTTGAAAATTAAGGATTATAAGCTTCCACCTTGAGAACTAGAAATTGAAGAAGGTTCAAACATAGACATGAAGAAAATGGATTATAGATATTTTGTAGCTGATGATGAGTTTGTGAAATATCCATAATTTAGAGCTTTCTTATATAAGCAAAAGGGAAAATCCATAAGAGAATCTATTGAAAATGTAACACCAAATAATGATGAGCAATTATTAAATAATTTGAAGTCAAGTGTGGAAATAAAAATGAAAGATATGACTCAAGAGAAAGGGAGAATATTGATAGAAGATTCAGGTGTCATGATCTTCCTAGGATTGGACCTAAATTTAGCTCTAGTTTTTGACAATTTCTCAAAGGATAACAATGCTACACATAAGCTTAGCCTTGAGGGAGTGACAAAATTGTATATAGGATCAAGGTATAACCCTAATGAAGGTTCCCTTATGATTTGGCCTTGTATCTACCACATAAGAATCCTATTGTTATTGACATTGAAAAGGATTTTAGACATGTTATGACACTAAAAGTTGGAGAAGCTGATCCTATGGCTACAACTGAGATTGGCATCAATGTTTCCAAGCTAAAGAAAGCCCAGATCCAAATGTTGATTAAAGAAAAGGAAATGTATAAGATAAATAATGAAAGGATACTTAGGGAAAATGATCACTTGAAGGATATGGTTTAAAACACATTGAAAGGATCCACTAGGCTACTGACTCAAGGAGAGAGCTCTCAAAAAAAGAACAAGTGGGAAGGGTCAGATGTATATTCTCAAGGAATATTTGATACACTTTATGTAGTGATTAAGAAGAGATAGGCTAACTTGATGGTTTGGTTGAGCAAGCTCTAGGGAACCCACTCAAAGAATTATGCTGCAGAGCAGGATAACTGAAGAATTAGTGACAAAATCCAAGTGAAATTTTATGAAATATAGAAGAGGGATACTTTTGATAATGTGGCTATCAATAATGCTAAGGAGATCATGAAAAAACATAGAGATTACCATGAGGAAATTCAAAGAGATGAAAAAGGATTAATTGATGCCACAAAAGAAGGAATACCAACATTGTTTGAAAATAATGAAAAACAAAAGAAAAGGCCAAATGGATTGAAGAATGCGAGTTGGTATAACAAAAGATTCTAGAAGTGGCTAAAGGAAAAGACTTGACATTGGATGAAGCATGCAAGCGAAATGAGAAAATGGTGAATACAAAGATAGTAGTCAGGAATGCGTTGGGAGATGTTGATGCTCACAAAATATGGGATAATCTAGACCATTTGTCAAAAGTCCACTTATGGATAAATAGAGCCTAACTATTTGTTTTAATTGTTGTTAGTTGTTGTTACATTTCAAAAGACATGCCGTTTGGTTTAAAGTTTATTGCCTCTCATATAAATAAGAGAGACTAATACTGAAGGAAGAGAATTAGATTATATTATAGGAGAAAGAAATAGGAGAATAGGATACAATGCTTACATTTCAAAATACCATGATGCATGTATAAAATTTTGGAGAAATCAATGGAAGATATCTTTTTTTGTGGCATAATTCTGGTATGAACTATTTGTTGGAATTATTCAATTATTTGGTTGTCTCCACTTTAATGCTTTTTTGTTATTTGAATTGATATATCAAGTATATAGTCAATTTATCAATGCACATTTGTTGTATTTTTGTGGTGTGATTATTTGGTTTCCCTTAAGGAATTAAACACCCTTCTAATAAAACACAGTAATGTGGAAGTGTTAATTGGATCAATAAGAAGAACCACTTAGTTAGGATTGTCAATCTATCTCCAATATGATGTATCTGTGTTCCTACATTATTTATTCAATTGGTTCATTCAAGTAAAGATTAAATCATTTTAATAAATTATAAGTAACTTGGTTGTGTCAGTTGGATCCATAAGTAGAGTTTGTCAAATCACTTTCATGCCGGTTTATACAAGTTATAAACTAATATTAGTGTGCCAAATAGTTAGAGTTTCTGTTGAATACTAGCCACTTATCTTAGACTTCCATTTAACTCTATTTACCCAACAAGGCACTAGTCTCACCCATTTTATTATTTAGTTTTATCATTCTTAATTCAAAATTCACATATGTTAACTGAACATATTAAATTTCACCTTGATATTTCTTATACAATTAGGATTACATCTCTCCACTCCTAATTTCCATTGTGGATAGATTGCTTAAGTGAAAAACATATAATCTAAATCTATCTCATTTGCATAGGTGCACTCGCCTAGGTCTGGCAGAGCCTGAAGAGAAGAAGGTTCAAGTCATTTGGCCTTATTCATTAGCCTAAAACATATCAAGAGCTTGGAAACCCCTTGTGGGTTTTAACCAATGTTTGTGATAACTAAGAGATTGGAAACTCTATTGGGGAACCAAATCTGAATCCAGGCCTTCATCATAGAGTAAATACCTTACATAAGACTCCGTTGGGAACCAGAAGTTATAAATTTTTCTCACTTTTTAAAAAGTGAGTGGCAACTTTGAAAGAATAAATGCATTAAGATTGATAAGATCAAGTACACATCAGAAAGAAGAAACCCAAAAGTTCAGATCATCAAAACAGTTCACAACATGCACGAAAGAAGGTCCTTGTGTAAAGGATGTCCTAGTGACAATGGTAAATGGACAAATAAGAATAATAGAGGTAAGAAGGTGTCTTGGGGAAATGTGCATGACAAATAAAGATAAAACATCAAAACCACACTTTGAGATGTATAATCACTATGATACATTGACAAATGAAAACAACTCAGTAGGAGAACCTCACATTCCAGAAGAAGAAATGAATCCTTTATATCAATTAGATCCTTAGAAAGAAGAAGAATTCAAGGCTAGGATTGAGGCTAAAAGAATCAAGAGACAACATGAACATGATTATGAAATGGCATCACCTGAAGGGAATCAAAATGAGCCTGTTGATAATGTAGCCCATAAAGAAAATTATGAATTTATGACTAAAGAGGAAATAAATGCACAATTGGAGTATGAAAGAAAAGAAGTGGAAAGAATAAAAGTAGAATATGAACAAAGGCTCCAAGCGATAAAAGAGCTCCAAGATTTGAAGCTATAGAAAGCACAAATTAATGCTCAGATGGCTAACCTCCCTAAATATGTACCACCTCACAAGAAAGGGAATAATATTGTAGGACCTTCAAATCTACCAAAAGCACCGCAAAATCAATTATGGAAATCAATACAGACCATCAAATGCTCCACCTAGAAATCCATCACAACACCCAAATGTTCAGCCTCCCCCTGGCCAACAACATGTGCCACCACCCCAAGTACAATATAATAACCCATTATATCAATATCAACATCCTCAAAACCCACCTCCTGAGCAATACATAACTATGATCAGATAATTTGACTTAGCAGGATTCCAAATATATCCTTACCCTATGGATAGCAGTTGGAGAAGACTTGTGCCAAAATTTACAAGAAGTAGTGCAGTCACAGCTGAGGAAAACTTAAGGAGTTTAATGATTTTATTCAAGATCTAGATATGCAGTATGAAGATGTGCAAATTAGGCTATTTATGATGTCATTAACTGAAGAAGCTAGAGATTGGTTTAATAGTTTACCAACAGCTTCTATTGATTCCATTCAAGAGTTTCATGATCAGTTTCTTGAACAATATGGGAACTAGTGTGCACCATATTTTTCCTTGCATGAATTATTAGCTATCCAGAAACATCAAAATGAGTCAATTTATGATTTTAACCGAAAGTTCAACAAATTGCATAATAAGATACCACTTGGGTCAAAATTGGCAGACCCTATAGCATTGAGCATTTATCTAAAAGCATTTGTTCCAAAGACAGGATATGAGGTTAGAAATAGGAGCCCCAGAAATTTAGCTGAAGCTCAGAAAATAGCATTGACTATTGAAAACAATAGAAAGGGTGTGGGGATGGCTGCTAAAAGAGATAATCTCAAGGTTCCTCAAAATTTCAACAATCCTCACAATAGAAAAGAAAATACATATAGAAATGAAAGGTCGAGGCTGCATGATATGCCATAAAATATGAATTGGAAGGATGGAAAGCCCATAATTGACAAGCCTAAGAATAAGGAAACTCCTGATCCTTTAAAGAAAATAGGAGCATACATTGTTAACAATAATCCTTGGTGTGAAATTTGTGACTTGCCACATTTCCTTGATCACTGTTTTGTAGCTCAATCAATACAAGGAGTACCAGTAGATAATGATGGAGAGGACAATACAATATATTTAACATCTCACACCCTCCATCCAATTGAGTAGCGATATTCATCTTTAGAAGAAGTAGGCTATGATTATGATGTTGATAACCAAAGATGTAATGTCCATATGGCTAAACAACAAGTTTTTTCTGATTATGAAGAAAGGAATGATGAGAAATATTATTCTTGTACACCATCTTAGCCAAATAAATCCAATATAAGAAGACCAAATGAGGAGATTAAGAAATTAACCATTGTTGTAGTGGAGCAGGTGAAAAAAATATTGATTAAGAAACAAAATAGTAAATGAAGATGAGGGTGTCCCAAGAGGGATATTTATGAAAGATAAAGGAGCAACATAGGGAGCACCAAAAAAGATAGAAAATAAGAAGCTTGATAAGAATGTGCAAAAGCGTGTTCAGAAGGAAGAAAGCAAAGAGTTGCATAAAGATAAACAAAAGCTTGATGACACAAACAAAAGAGAAAAGGAGGAGAGCAAAGGAGATTCACTTGAATAGAAGAAGATGATCAAAACAGAAAGTGCCTCTTTTGATTTCACACAAGCTTTATCCTAGGTAAATATGTCTGTACCATTACTTGAAATGATGAAAATAAAAGAATATAGGGATAGTGCAATCTAGCTAATATGTAATGGGAATAGTAAGAGCACAAAAATTGAGAGCAAAAGAGATTACTAAAAATAAGCAGGGAGAGGTAAAATTTCTTGAAGTTTTTGTAGGTGGTGCATTAATAAATCCTCCATAAGTTGATCCATTCTTCACTACATTACTTATAAACAATAAGTTGGTAAGAAATTGTATGATAGATTCAAGTGCTGCCATCAACATCATGCCAGTAGGGGTTATGAAACAACTTGGCATGTGGGTAGATATTACTGGTGGAAAATGTTAAGCTATGGATAGCAGACCTGTTCCAGTAGTAGGGATTATGAAAGATGTAGAGGTGAATTTGGTTGCTTATCCACAAGCAAATTATAATATAGACATAACTATGATTGATACACCTCCTCATTTTGGAATGCTCTTATCAAGGTAGTGGACTACAACAGTTGGGGGAAATGTATAATTTGATCTATCCTATGCCATGATACCCATAAATGGTGAAGAGGTCAAGTTGTATAGAGAGCCAAGGATGAATTAAATTGTGGACTATGTGGCTCAAGATCGATTAAATTTCTTTTGTGATGTAGATTTGGGAAGTTTCAGAGTAGAGCCTTCTTAGCCTGAACTAGTGAATACCGACCCAATTGATAAACATGTTTCCAAGAATGAGCACGGTGTGTGGAAGATGTATTTTGATGGAGCATGTAGTCAGGAAGGCAATGGAGCTGGAGTAGTTTTTATTTCACCTAAAGGTATCATATTCAAATATTCATTTTTGCTGAATTTTGAGTACACCAACAATGTAGCAGAGTATGAAGCTCTGTTAATTGGTTTGAATATGGTTGTCAAACATAAGATCAAACTGTTGACTATTCTGGGAGATTCTGAATTGATCATTTCACAAGTCAGGTCGAAATATGCTGCAAAAAACAAAAGGTTGAAACAATATAGAAATGTTGTGTGGGACACAATTGAATTATTTGATGCTTTTTCAATTGAATGGATAGATAGATCCAAAAATTTGATGACAAATTTCCTAGCCAATATAGCCCTAAAAAGAGATGATATCACCTTGGCAAGAGTATCTCAAGTTGAATTCAAAACAAGTCCTGCTATCCTTGATAAGATCTATAGTTGGAAAGTTTTCAATGATGACACTGACCTCATAAAGTCTCTCCATTGCATAGACCAGTATGAGGCTCAGGAGATTGACTTTAATGCATTTTTTGAGGAAGTGGATGGAAAAAAGACTGTATTTGGGAAAGAAGTTTTTCAGCTTAAAACCAACAAACTTCCCAAAGGACTTGTGGCACTGGAAAGGGTATATGATGGAAATGATCATTCTCTCATGAAGCAAACACTAGTAAGGAGAGAAGATATTGAAGAAATCAATCTAGGGATTGAGTTAGCACATAAAAAGGTATATATTGGAAAGAAAATTAGTCCAACAATAAGAAGAATGCTAATTACACTGTTAAGAAAGTACAAGCATGTGTTTGCATGTTCCTATGAGGATCTCAAAGTGTATAGAGAGGATTTATTCCAACATGAGATTCCATTAAAACTAGACACAAAACCATTCAAGAAAAAGCAAAGGCCCATCAACCCAACTTTGGAGCCTAAAATGCAAGAGGAGCTGGCAAAACTCAAAGATGGAGGCATTATCAAGCCCATTAGACATTCAACATGGGTCTCAAACTTGGTTCCAGTAAGAAAGAAAAATGGCGATATTAGACTATGTGTAGACTTTAGAAATTTAAATGTGGCTTCCCTTAAAGATAATTACCCTCTCCCAAATATGAAAGCCATACTACACAAAGTGATAGGATGTGAGTTGTTTTCAATGATGGATGGGGTTTTTTGGTTATAATCAGGTCAAAGTTAAAGTCTGAGCAATACAAGACAACTTTCACACACAATGGGGGACATACGTCTATGTGATAATGCCATTTGGTCTCACAAATGCAAGGGAAACTTTCCAAAGGGCCATGGATGTGGCATTTTCATATTTGATCAATGCTATAATGGTAGTGTACTAGGACGACCTCATTACTTATTCCAAAAAGGTAGAAGAACATGTGGAACACTTGGAGAAAATATTCATCAAAGCTTTGTAATACGATATTAGTCTCAACCCTAAGAAATGTCACTTTGATGTCACCGAGGGTAAGCTTTTGGGTCATATTGTGTCAAAAGAAGGAATTAGAATAGACCCTAAAAGAGTAGAAGCCATAGACAAAATCCCATTCCCAAAACTATTAAAGCCATTCAATCATTTTTTAGACAAATTAACTTTGTTAGGAGATTTGTGTCAAATTTTACTAAGATTGTTAAACCTATATCCAAAATGATGAAGAAGGGAGAAAAAATAGATTGGACTACAAAAGCCATGGAAGCCTCTATATCCATCAAGAAATCCATCAAAGAAGCCCCCATCCTAAAATCTCTTGATTTTTCCAAACCTTTCCAAATATTTTCATTTTCCTCATTCCATACCATAGTAGCTATCATGTTACAAAAGAATGATGAGGGATATGAGCAACCTGTATCTTTCTTTAGCAAGTCATTGCAGGGGGGAGAATTAAAGTATAATATTATGGAGAAACAAGATTATGCATTGGTTAAAGCAACAAAATCTTTCAGACCATATTTAGTTGGAGCCAAAGTGATTACATATGCACCACATGTAGCTATGAAAGATATCTTAATACAAGCAAAGGTGACAAGGAAGAGATGTAGATGGATCAATAAGATCCAACAATTTGATATGGAAATTTAGATTACCAAGTTAGTAAGGGGATAGGGTTTGGCCAACCTAATGGTAGAGACAACATTGAAGCTAACCAAATCTATAATGTAGAAAATGAGGAGAGTGCAGTTGCAAGCATTGAACATACTCCTTTGTACACAAACATAATGTATTATCTAAGACACATGAAATGACCTAAAAGGATTAAGTGATAATCAGAGGAGAACTCTAAAGCTGCAAGCATCCAAGTACATATTCATAGAAGGGGATCTATTTTGGAAGAATAGGGATGGAGTACTATTATTGTGTCTAGATGAATCATAGGCATAACATGTCTTGAGGGAGATGAATGAAGGAGTGTGTGGAGGTCACTATTCTACCAAAATGACTGCACATAAGATTCTCAGGGTAGGCTATTATTGGCCTAAGGTTTTTAATGATTCATTTTCATATGTAAGGAGGTGTGAAGCTTTCCAAAATTTCTCAGGAAAGATGAAATATCAAGGAGCCTTACCACTTAGACCTTTAGAAGTAGAAGCCCATTTCCATCAATGGGGAATTGATTTTATTGGGGAAATACATGAGAAATCAAGTGGAGGGCATAAGTGGATATTGGTGGTAACTGATTGTTTCACTAAATGGGTGGAGGCAATAAAAAATAAACAAGCAAGAAGTAAGGTGGTAATAAATTTTCTAATGGAGAATATTATAACTAGATTTGGCACACCAGTAAGGTTGATCACAAACAATGGGATGTGTTTTAGGTATAATGAATTCAAAAAAAAATGAAACACATATGGCATTACTATTTCTTATGCTGCCCCTTACCACCCACAAGCAAACGGTCAGGCATAATCCAGTAATAAAATCCTTTTGAAAATCATGAGGATGTTAGATGGCAACAAGAAGACATGGGACTCAAAGTTGAGAATGGTTGTGTGGGAAGTCATGATTACTGGAAAGAAGGAGATTGGAAAGTATCCATTTGAACTGGTGTATGGAACACAAGCCAGGATTCCATTGCAAAATATTTTACTAGTTTATAATTTCATCCTTCATGAAGACATAGATATTCTAGAAACAATGGAGGAAAGAATGGGGTAGCTTGCAGAACTTTATGAAATAAGGAGAATGACCCAAAAGAAAAATGTGAAATTGCAATCACAAATGAAACATCTTTTTGATAAGAAAGATAAAGACATAAAATTTGAGATGAATGATTTGGTACTAATGTGGAATGCTAGATATTAGGAAAAGGGGAAGCATGGAAAATTCGAAGCCTTGTGGTGTTGGTGCTTTTTCCAATGCACCTAGAGGAATCTCTAAGGAATTTCCACTTCCTATACTCAAAACTCTTGAAAATGATTGGCCAACTGACAAGACCTAGTGATAGACTAAGATCTTCTACACTTTAGGATTTGTGGGGCCAAGGAGGGTATTCCTATTGATGTTCACCCAAGATGCACTTGGTAAGACACATTGTTACACAAATCATTTCAACTAAAAGGTAGAAATGCAAAAAACACTATGGAATTGGCTAGTTCTTAAGTAATTTTCTACCATTTTAGTAAATTCCCATGTTTATGACAAATGAATATAAAATTGTGTAAATATTTTGGAAGTTTCAAATGATTTCTTAAAATTTTGCTCTAGGTTGGCCACCATAAAATAATTTCATTAACCCATTAGGAAAATATTCTTCAAGGAAATAGATCAGTGCCATATGCAATTGGGCTATAGAGTCATGCATACTATCAGTAATACAAAAGTGATCTCAAAATCTTAAAGAAAGAATATCTTCCTACCACTTTGTACTATGAGACTTAAGAGCTATAATGCATAACTTCTTATCACATCCCAAGCAGATAATTGTAAATCCATACCTCTTACTTAAGAATTTAATTGGTTACTTGGATCAAGGTGCAAATAGAGATATACATTTGAATTGAAACTCAAAAGAGGAATGAAAATGCTATTGGCAACTCCACGCCAAATTTACTCAAAACCCACATAAGGAGAGAAAATGCATCATAAGTAAATTTTCATTTATGTTCATAGATTAGATCTGTACAAAAATTTAAGACATTATGCATATATTCATCCAAAATAACCTAACACATGCATGCTTTTCTATTCCTTTCACTATATTCACATTATGTATGACCTAAACCTAGCCTAATATTCTCTATCTGCTCTTTTCTTTCCTTTTCTCCTAATAATAATTCTTTTCTCTCTGATCCCCTCTTCTGCACTCGAGTCTTGAATTCCCTTTATATTGATAGGGAGCAACAAGCCTCAAACTCGAATGCGATTACAATACAAAATTATAATTTCAAATGAATTTTAGCAGAATTTGATATACATTTCAAAAACCACATGTTGAAATTACAAAAATAGGCCAAAAAGAGACGAGCCAAAAAACCATAACTGCCACTAGGGAAGAAAATGAAAAGTGCTGCCAAAACTTCCCCTACCACCTAAGCAGCATGAACCAAATGACCAAGATGCCACAAAAGTACATGAACCCAAGTCGAAACATTAGATCTTTGCCACGAAGGAAAACCAAAAAGCCACTATAGCAAAATTCTCAAAACATAGGCAAAAAGAAGATCCATACAAGAAAAATTCATTTACCACCCATCACCTCATTGGTACCAGCAGCACACCCATGATAGACAACCACTTCTGATGCTGGCCAAAGGAAGGGAGAAGCCTCAACTTCCTCATCTTTCTTCTCATTACTAAGCATTGTTCTAAGTTGTCTATTGAATGTCTTGACTACCAACAGTGGCAGAGAAATCACCTCCTCATCGGAGGGAAAATTATCATTTAGCAGGACCAAATATCAACCGTATGATGAGTTGGTCTTACTATCACTCTCAGAGGAGCTGCTTGTCAGGTTGATGGGTGTAAGTTGATGCCCATAAGAGTTGCATCCATATCTTATCTTTTGCCTCGAGCCAGTGAATGACTACACTAGGCCTTTACCTTTGTCCTCTACATTCTTTGTAGCATCATCATTGAGCTGTGATCTTTGACTATAGCTGGTAGGTGCAATTTTGTGCCTTTGAGTGACTTTTTCTATATCCATTCCTCTGGAATTGAAGCGAGTAGACTGTCTAACTAGTTCACCCATCTTTCCTCTTGATAACTGTTCACACTAGGAAATGTTGAACTACTGAATGGTAATGAAGAAAATAACACCCACCTATGCTATATTTATTAGGCAAAGTAATGGAATTCATGCTTGAT
The DNA here is from genome assembly GCA_007258455.2 of Sequoia sempervirens. NCBI lineage: Eukaryota > Viridiplantae > Streptophyta > Pinopsida > Cupressales > Cupressaceae > Sequoia > Sequoia sempervirens. Next base: position 14,106 of record VDFB02035133.1, read on the forward strand.
ATTCATCACACATGTAATTCTAGCATCCCATTGGTAGTCGTACCAGTGCGGTTTGATTCCCATTTGCATGGAAATCAATTAATTATTCTTCATGATTGTCTGCATTTGTTTCTTGGCATGAGTTGAGATCAACTTGATTGTTCTATAGAATGCAATCCATTAATACAAGATTTGGCATGGAGAATAAAACCAGTCATATGGTGTCACCTGTGATTTCGAATGAAATCCATTGATCTTCAACCTTGATAGATGATCGAACAGATGACTCTTGTTTGACTATCTTTGAATTCCAATAGTGCCTTGTCAATGTGCTTTCAACCAATCACTTCCATCTAGGTTGGATGAAACTATTACTACTTTTGGGCTCCACTGTATGAGCACGTGAGGGACAGGTATGAAGATCTCACTAATCTCTCTAGGTTTAATCTCCTCTAATCTTTATTTAGTGAGCTAACAGGGAACGGTGAAGATTGTTCCGCTCGACTGATCTCAACCGCTCATTGAAGGTACCAGGGCATAGGATCGGTAGTGGAGGGTGGGTCTTGCGTAGTACCTGGGACACATGTTAGCTTTTTCTAACCTCGTTGCTTTTATCTGGTGTGCAGCTTACTCTAGTGAGCCAGTGGGGTACGATTCAAATTTCATCTTTGATCACCGGATCTTGCAAGATGCACAACACCCGATATTAGTATTAAATGGACAATATAGGGTTACCCAATGGTGACATGACTATGGGGTAAATGAATTGATTCTTAAGTCATCAGACTTAACACTTTCATAACCCAGCTTATGGAAACCTTGGCCCAACAGGAAAATATGACGGGTTGCTAAGACAAATGAGGTCGGTGAACAAATGTGATGAGAGGCTCAAAAAATCACTTAAGAGCTTGACAACTGACCAAATGGGTCAACACAAAAATAGAACATTGGCACATTTTCTTATTAAAACCCTACTCACTTGGGGACAAGGGCTTAGAATGGCAATCAAGCTCACAAGAATTGAGCTGAAATTCTAAAGAATTTCACAAGCTCCATCAACGGCTCATGCTCGGGGATGCATACCCCTAGTGGGTATGGTGAGAAAAGAATCTATGGTTGAAGCAGACCAGGACACACAACCAAAAACCAAGGACTTACCTAGACAAGGAAAGGAAATCCAACAAGAAAGCAACACACCAGACCACATATGTACAAAACTTACAAAATAGTTTTACAATGTGGAGCCTTTAGGCTCTAGAACTTCAGGAACAAATCTTCCTATGTCAAAAACCTTAGTTTGTTTACCCTGTAATGAAAGCACATTATTAGCACATGACTATAGGTCATTAGCATTACATTGAAAAACATTGCTTACACCATCCAGAGTAATATTGCTAGCTTTGTCCCTCTCTATTAAAGGTTCCTCATACCAAATCAAGAAGGTGCAATTTTCATATTCCACCTCACTGTGAGATACATTACCATGAAGAACTTGCTCATCAAATTTGAAGGCCTCATAAGTGCTCTGGATTTGACTAGGCCATTCCCTACTGCATTCAAGAGAGAAAACATAGCCAGGTCTATTACCAACCTACCCTCCATAGCTGTTAACACCCTAGGGTGAGAGAAAATCCATAATCAAATCCATCAAATATGGAGTATCTGCAAAAAATTCTAATGTGGCTTCATATTGTCCCATATAGTTCTCACAATCGCCAGTGTTTCTGGATTTCCCTTTATTCAAATGAGAAAATATTGAAAAATTAGTAAATTCAACAGGGTCACAATGTAGTTCCATTTTCTCAACATAAGGCAATGTTATGAGAGTATCTATGCACCCATCTTGTAGATCATGAATAACTGATCCCTTAGTTGTTCCTTCAAGTATGTTAGTTCTCTCCATAGGGAAATCAATGTGAGTATATTCATCTCTATGTATTCCCTCATTACATCCATAATTGGGATCATATCCAAGGGTATCCTCATTGGTATCTATGCCTCCAAAATTTTCATACAATTTAGTACTCAACAAATTAGAATTGGCATCCTTATCAATGAAACAACCCACATCAACATCATTCACATAATTTTCCTGATCATTGCTAACCATATCCTCAAAAAGAGGATTGATCCTACCCCAATAAGGATTGTCATTTATAATTTCATCATCCCAGACATCTTCATCAAATAAAATATTCTTCCATGCATTAATTGGATGTATCTCATCATCTAAAACATTAGGGTACAAGCGATTCAAAGAACTAGTGTACTCAAAATCAATGTAGTCACTTGAAGAACATAGAGAAATAGTTTCACCATTATACTCACCAGGCATATCTGCCATAATTGATCCGCAATCAGAACACTCTTCACAGGATGAAAAGTACTTGATGCTTAGGAAATTCACATTTGAAAGGCTATTAACATATCCCATACTAGAGGGTAGGGATTCCATCTCCACTTCATATGAAGAATCATATTCAATGGTTGATTCCTCAATTTCAATTTCATTAGTTTGACCTCGCATGTGTATCAGGGCATTGGGGTCGAGTGCATTTACTTGATTATGAGAAGCTTGATGATTGGTGGCTCCATCAATTTGGGAAGTTGCATCTAGTACTACCTGTGTTTTCTCACAACTTATGAAATTCCAAGGAAGATAATTAGGAGTCACTTCTTTATTTTCATATTCCATGTCTCCATCTTCATAATTACTATCTAATTTTGTTTCTAGATCATCAGCCAGATGACAACATTCAACCACTACTTGTTCTAGTTCTAATGGTTCTTAGTGACTTGATGGTCTTAGCCCTTGACCATTTGGAATATGATAACTATTACTCTCTTGAGTACCAGGTATAGGCATACGACAATAATCCGTTCTTTCCACAATACTAATATAATCTACCACCCGGTCTAGGCTAGAAGGTCTTCGATCCTCATACCACTAACTAGATCCTAACATGTATGCTTCATAGAACACATTAATGCACATCTGATCACTGGGTCTGAAACTCCCCAGAATCTCCATCAGTATATCCAAGAATCTTGAAAATAAGTCATATGGTGACTCATTTACATGTCTCTTTATCTCATGTAACCTCTTTATAGAGAAGACTATATCAGATCTTCTTCTCCTTGGTTGATGTGAAGACTCTGCATGGTGGTATTCTACATCTCTTGGGAATACAGTAGACACACAATCTACAATGTCCATTTTGTGACATATCCTTTTACCCTTCGAGTTACTTGGTTCAAAACTTGGGGGATGCTAGAGCTACTGCCAGCAATTATAGATCCTTTCATCATTGAGCATCTCAAATTGTTCTCAATGTTAATGACAGTGTAGTATGCCTAGTGTAATGTTGTGGGTTCCTTATCTCTTAACAAGAAACTCATCTTCTTGTCAAATGCTCCTAAATATACTACATCATTTGGCCTTATGTCTTCTAGGATTTCTCTAATTGCCTTTGCAAATCAGAGATTGAAAGTAGGGACCAATTCCCCTCAATTTATATGGATCTCCATAAATGATTTCCTTACCACACTTCGATTCACCCTTTCACTAAATTGGTCCATAAAAACTATCATGAATTGACTCCATGAGGCTATGGAACTTGCTGGAAAATATGAGTACTAATCTCTGGCATTATCCTTCAAAGATTGAATAAACAACTTCATGACAACATCCTCGTGGTGCACCTCATAATCCCCCATCACATCTATGAAGGTTTGCAGATGTTTAGAGGCTGATTCTAAACTTTTCCCTATGAATTTGGGCAGGTACTTCCTAACATCCTTAGGAATTGGATTGGAAAAACCCTCAATACTACTGAAAACTAATGGCATGTATCTTTCCATAACAAAATCCCTTTGGGGGGATGACATAATTTCTTCACCCTATATACTTTAGTTTAATTCTTTACAGAGTGACTCTTCAAGAGGCAATGCTCAACAGAATAACATACTTCACAGATAGTCACAATTTTTGAAGACAAGAAGTATGCAAAGAACTATCACTATTCCCTATATTAATACAAATCCATCTGGTAGGGAATCATTTATGCTCCTAAGCCGTGAAAATTTCTCATAAACCCTCTTCAATAGAGAAATACTTGCTTTTAGATTTATGAAAATACCTGGGAGTTCTGTAGCAGCTGTTACTCTTTCTTCATGGTTGCAAGTTATGAAAATATTTGAAAGATTCTTCACAATTTAACTGGTTCCTTGGAAAAAGTCGCCACCTCCTTCACAGAGGAATGAATTTCAAAAGCATGATATTCCTTTCAGACTAAAATCTTGTTCTAGGTTTTCTTCAACAACAAAATCACACTGAGATCCTTTGCTACAATAGATCTTCTCTAGGTTCAAGGTCTTTTCAATTATCTGAACAAAGATGTTCATATCCACCAACTTATGAACAGTAGATGTGATGATTGTTTGCAAATGACATGACTCAGTTGTTGAACTTTTCAAGGAGAATTTACTCAATATTGGAATGACTCTTTGATAAGACAATCTACAACTAGACTTCTGAGTACTTCCCCACCAGAGTCACCATTTTGTTAGTGCTTTTTCCAGTGCACCTAGAGGAATCTCTAAGGAATTTCCACTTCCTATACTCAAAACTCCTGAAAATGACTAGCCAACTGACAAGACCTAGTGATAGACTAAGATCTTCTACACTTTAGGCTTTGTGGGGCCAAGCAGGGTATTCCTATTGATGTTCACCCAAGACGCACTTGGTGAGACACATCGTTACACAGATCATTTCAACTAAAAGGTAGAAATGAAAAACACACTATGGAATTGGCTAGTTCTTAAGTAATTTTCTACCATTTTAGTAAATGCCCACATTTATGACAAATGAATATAAATTTTGTGTAAATATTTTGGAAGTTTCAAATGATTTCCTAAAATTCTGCCTCTAGGTTGGCCACCATAAAATAATTTGATTAACCCATTAGGAAAATATTCTTCAAGGAAATAGATCAGTGCCTTATGCAATTGGGCTACAAAGTCATATGCATACTATCAGTAATACAAAAGTGATCTCAAATTCTTAAAGAAAGAATATCTTCATACCACTTTGTACTATGAGACTTAAGACCTATAATGCATAACTTCTTATCACATCCCAAGAAGATAATTGTAAATCCATACCTCTTATTTAAGAATTTAATTGATTACTTGAATCAAGGCACAAATAGAGATATACATTTGAATTGAAATTCAAAATTGGAATGAAAAGTTTATTGAAAACTCCACTCCAAATTTACTCAAAACCCACATAAGGAGAGAAAATGCATCATAAGTAAATTTTCATTTATGTTCATAGATCAGATCTGTATAACAATTTAAGATATAATGCATATATTCATCCAAACTAACCTAACACAGGCATGCTTTTCTATTCCTTTCACTATATTAACATTATGTATGACCTAAACCTAGCCTGATATTCTCTATTTGCTCTTTTCTTTCCTTTTCTCCTGATAATAATTCCTATCTCCCCTCTTCTACACTCAAGTCTTGAATTCCCTTTATACTGATAGGGATCAACAAGCCTTAGACCCGAATGCAATTACAATACAAAATTATAATTTCAAATGAATTTCAGTAGAATTTGATATACATTTCAAAACCCACATGCTGAAATTATAGAAACAGGCCAAAAAGAGATGAGCCAAATAAACATAACCGCCACCAGGGAAGAAAATGCAAAGTGCCGCCAAAACTTCCCCTACCACTCGAGCACCACAAACTGAATGACCAAGATTCCATGCAAGCACACGACCCCAAGTCAAAACATTAGAGCTTTGCCAAGAATGAAAATGACAAATTCACTATAGCAAAATTCTCAAAACATAGGCAAAAAGAAGATCCATACAAGACAAATTCATTTACCACCCGTCACCCCACTGATACCAGCAGCTCACCCACAATAGATACAACCACTTCTCGTGGTGGCCAAAGGAAGGGAGAAGACCTCAACTTCCTCATATTTCTTCTCATTACTAAGCACTATTCTAGGTTGTCCATTGGATGTCCTGACTGCCAATGGTGGTACATAAATCACCTCCTCATTGGAGGGAAAATTATCATTCAGTAGGACCAAATATCGACCGTATGATAAGTCAGTCTTATTGTCACTCTCAAAGGAGTTTCTCATCAATTTGATGGGCATATGATGATGCCCATAAGAGTCGGGTCCATATCTTATCTTCTACCTTGAGCCAGTGAACGACTGCGCTAGGCTTTTACCTTTGTACTCTACATTCTTTGTAACATCATCGTTGAACTGCAATCTCTGACTGCACCTAGTAGGTGCAAGTATGTGCCTCTGAGATGCTTCTGGTATATCCATTCCTCTGACATTTAAGTGAGCAGACCATCTAACTAGTTCACCCATATTTCCTCTTGATAACTGTTCACACCAAGAAACGTTGAACTACTGAATGGTAATGAAGCAAATAACACCCACCACTGTTGTATTTATAGAGCAAATCAATCGCATTCACTCTTGATATTCATCACACATGTAATTATGGCATCTTGTTGGCACTTGTACCGGTGTAGTTTGATTCCCATTTGCATGGAAATCAATTAATTATTCTTCATGATTGTTTGCATTTTTTTCTTGGCACAAGTTGAGATCAACTCGAGCGTTTTGCCAAACACAAGCCATTACTACAAGATTTGGTGTGCAAAATAAATCCAATCATATGGTGTCACCTGTTATTTCAAATGAGATCCATTGATCTTCAACCCTGATGAATGATCGAATGGATGGCTCTCGTTTGACTATCTTTGAATTCCAATAGTGCCTTGTCGACGTGTTTTCAGCCAATCACTTCCATCCATGTCGGATGACACCATTACTACTTGTGGGCTCCACTGTATGAGCACACGAGGGATGGGTTTCAAGATCTCGTTGATCTTTTTGGGTTTAATCTCCTCTCATCTTTATTCAGCGAACTAGCAGGGAACAGTGAAGATTGTTCCGCTCGGCTGATCTTGATCACTCATTGAAGGTTCCAGGGCATAGGATCGGTAGTGGAGGGTGGGTCCCGTGCAGTACCTAGGACATATGTCAGCTTTTCACTAACCTCACTACTTTTATTTGGTGTGCACCTTACTCCTGTGAGCCAACGAGGTACGGTTCATATTTCATCTTTGATCACCAGATCTTGCAAGCTGCACAACACACGATATTAGTATTAAATGGACAAGATAGGGTTACCCGATGGTGACATGACCATGGGGTAAATGACTTGATTCTTAAGCCATCAAACTTAACACTTTTGCAACCCAGGTTAAGGAAACCCTAGCCTGACGGGGAAAGATGATCGGTTGCTAAGACAAACAGGGCCGATGAACAAACATGATGAGAGGCTCATAAAATCACTTAAGATCTTGATGACCAACCGAACGGGTCAACACAAAAATAGAACATTGCCACATTTTCTAATTAAAACACTACTCACTTGGGGACAAGGGTGTAGAATGACAACCAAGCTCACAAGAATTGAGCAAAATTTTTGAAGAACTTCACAAGCTCCATCATGTGGTTGGGTCCCTTTGTTATCATTGGCAAAGGAGGGGAGGACTCCTATTATTTGCAAAACATGTCTGGAGAGGAACAATGATTTCCTGTACATGGGCAGTTCTTGAAGCATTTCTTCTCTTGAAGAACATAGAGGATTAAGGGTTGCCAGTGCATGGAAAACTCCTAACAAACCTCTTAAATCATATTCTTTCCATGCATGGTAGTTTAGGGAATCAAAAGGGATTAGGAATTTCCAGTACATGGACAATCCTAGAATTCCTTCATTAAAAAAAAAAATTCTTTCCACGTACAGTAGTGTAGGGTCATTTACATTTCCATCTTTTTTCACCTCCATATCCAATTTCATTCCATCCCCACCACAAGTGCATCTTTCATATTCTTTGAAAACTTGGTCTGCTCTCCCAAAGATCTAAATTCTTGCAATGATCTCAAAATCATTCATCCCTAGACTGAGCCACTGTTAGGACTACAATTTTTTTAGAATTTTATAGTAGCTTACACTCATAAATTCCACAAGATAGCCACATCTTAAGTATAAAATTACTATAATCCTCTTTGCATACCATTACCATCAGTGATCCCATAAGATTTGACCTTTTGAAACATCAAAATCCCTCTGATTATCATCAAGCAAGAGCCTCTAAATAAATAATCCATATCAGCATGACCATTCCCATATCTCTTTGACTCATAAGCTATAATCTTTGAATTTAGGTGTTTCTGGCATATCGGCAAAAGATCAACACTGTCACATCAATCAACAACTTAAAAAGATACATATTTGGGGAGACAGGGCTTGTTGTTACACCGACAAAAAATTTATCAACAAGAAAAATGCTATCGGAGTGAGATCTTCAAGTCAGCCCGAGCATACATGTCATGCCGATGGAATTCCATCAGCAAGATACTCACTTTGTCTCATCGATGAAGCACAAAAGAAACATGTCAAGGAGACATGTGCTATCAGAATGAGTTTCAAATGTCTTTCCAACTCCATATGTCATGCCAATGGAATTTCATCAGAGAGAGTCTTTTCGATTCATTTGAAGGAGGACAACATATCGAGGAGACTTGTAACGTCAAGGTAATTTTCAAATATTTTAGTGATGCCTATTCTCTTGCTGATGGTAATACAAATGGATCAAAAGTTCATCAATAGGAGTAATATTTGGTCTCCCCGACCATATAAACTTCCTAATGAACGTTTGCGTTGATTCAAACATATAGATCATCTAGAGTTAAAATTTTCTCGCTGATATAATCATTTAATCTGAGAGTGGGAAATTCAAAAAATTTACTACACTCGTGCTTGGACCTAGACATTAATGGCTGAACATATACATATTGTATAGATGATCTGCTGAATCAGAGAAGAATAATTAAGGAGAATTTACAGAGTTGGTAGAAAAAGGAATGGGAGAACGGGCAAGGGCCAGAGAATTTTGTGTAGCCAGATATTTTCAAGTAAGCTTGTGAATTCTTTGTAATTGTATTTTCAATTTTGTCAATTTGAGAAAATTAAATGGAGTGTTTGAGCTCTGGAAAATCAAAAGTAGAAAGCAAGGTGAGGGTAGTCATCCTAAGGGAAAAAAGAAAAAGATTGAGACTAGGGATGAATCAAAAATATTTGAAAGGAAATTGAATTAGGATCTTATTGATCAACTACCTAGCTTGGGACCTAAAGCCAGATGTTCTGCACAACTTAGGGAAGATGTGGATATATTTGAGGAAAAATTTAAACATGTAGGGGATGTGTGGAATTCAATTCAGGGATATGAATTATTAATGTTTCACTATCATCAGAGGGATAGGTTTGAGCCAATATACAATACCTAGAAATTCAACCTGGGAAGATTAGTTGTCCCAAATGTATTTGTAGATGTTGTTAATGAAACTCTTAGCTACCCATTACAATCTAAAACTCAAAGCTATCTACAATTCATTAGGTAAGCCTTTCATACATCTGTCAAAAGATGCAATTTGTGAAGTTTTTAACTTAGAAGGCACATGTGATGAAGCCATTGTGCATGAAAATTTAGAGAGATAATTCTAGAGAATGGATACCACATATAGGGGTTGGAGATTGTTGTTGCAAATACCTCAGAAATATGGAAGTCTTGTGCCACTAGATGATAATGACGGGCCTTCATTTCATGTAGACTTAAGCCCTATTTGAAATATACATACTTCTTAGTATGTTAGGTGTTGGGGATGGAAGCTCCTGAGCTTATGTCTATTGTACCAATGGTAATTGCAATTGATGTACAATATCACAATGCTAGACCCTTTGACTATGCTTCATACATAGTCAAAGGAATTGATTCAAGGCTAATGGAAATAAGAAATGGATCCCCTATTTTACATTTCTAACATTACTCTATTTTTTTGCATATAACAATGTATTATGGACAAGAATTGGGAATGTGGTCAGATGAGTTAAGGATTACACAGTTTGATAGGGAAGGTAAATTGTTACTAATTTAGTTATGGACTACTATTTGAGATAGTAGGTTTTCCAATTCAAGTTTTGTGTATTTTGAAGAATACTTTATTAAACCATTGTACAGATTCTTTAACCATCCTTGTTACTATGCATTGTCTGATGAGATAAAGAGGTTCCTTAGACCTAAATATTTCAATGGACCTATTGGTCATAACTAGGGAGATTGGTATTTTTTTGAGGATACTATTGTGATCAGAGTGTATAGTTTTGAAGATACACCATTCATCTTGCCTAAAATAGTGCTTGATAGAATTGCCTACTTGGAAATTGTTAGGAAAATGGATTACTCAAGTGTAATGAATTTAAGTTCCTTTGGAAAATAGGCATTCATGCCAAGCACTTTATGCTTTGGGGATTTTACTATATTGTCAAAAGAAGGGTATGATCTAATTCTGGATAAGTTATTGCATTTTAATTTGAAGAGAGATCCACCATGAAAATGGTTTGATCCAGAAGGATACATTGACTTTCCTAGCCAAAAGATGAAAATATGAGGGTATAATCATATACCTTATCAATTTGATGATTTGATCAGAAACTTGGAAGAGAAAGAAGTTGAGAGGGTTGTTGATGAACATAACAAAGTAGTAGAGAAAAAAATAAAAGAGACACATGATGTGGAATAGTTATCTTATGGAGACGAGGAATCTAGTGATGAGGGATCTCAAGGTTCAACTGATAAGATCTCTAGGTTGAAAATTAAGGATTATAAGCTTCCCCCTAGAGAACCAAAAATTGAAGAAGGTTCAGACACAGACATGAGGAAAATGGCTTAGATCTTTGGTAGATGATGATGATTTTGTGAAATCTCGGGAATTTAGAGCTTTCTTGTATAAGTAGTAGGGAAAATCCATAAGAGAATTTGTTGAAAATGTAACACCAAATAATGAGGAGAAATTATTAAATAATTTGAAGTCAAGTGTGGAAACAAAAATGAAATATATGACTCTAGTGAGAGGGAGAAGATTGCTAGAAGATTCAGGTGTCATGATCTTCCCAGGATTGGACCTAAATTCTACTCTAGTTTTTGATAGTTTCTTGAAGGAAAAAAATGCTACACATAAGCTTAGCCTTGAGGGACTGACATAAGTGTATACAGGATCAAGGTATAACCCCGATGAAGGTTCCCTTATGATCTAGGCCTTGTATCCACCACATAAGAAGTCTATTGTTATTGACACTAAAAAGGATTTCAGACATGTTATGACACTAAAAGTTGGAGAAGTTGATCCTGTGGCTACAACTGAGATTGGCATCAATGTTTCCAAGCTAAATAAAGCCCAGATCCAAATTCTAATTAAAGAAAAGGAAATGTATAAGTTAAATAATGAAATGATACTTAGGGAAAATGATCTCCTGAAGGATATGGTTGAAAACACATTGAAATGATCCACTAGATTGTTGACTCAAGGAGAGAGATTTCAAAGAAAGAACAAGTGGGAAGGGTCAGATGTATATTCTCAAGGAAAATTTGATACACTTTCTACAGTGATTAAAAAGAGACGGGCTAACTTGATGGTTTGGTTGAGCAAGCGTTGGGGAACCCACTCAAAGAATTATGTTGGAGAGAAATCGAGCACAAAAGAATTAGTGACAGAATCCAAGAGAAATTTTAGGAAATACAGAAGAGGGATACTTCTGATAATGAGGCTATCAATACTGCTAAGGAGATCATAGAAAAACAATGAGATTACCATGAGAAACTTCACATAGATGAAAAAAGATTAATTAATGCCAAAAAGAAGGAATACCAACATTTTAAAAAAAATATGAAAATACAAAAGAAAAGGCCAAATGGATTGAAGAATGCGAGTTGGTATTACAAAAGATTTTGGAAGTGGCTACAAGAAAAGACTAGACATTGGATGAAGCATGGGAGCAAAATGAGAAAATGGTGAATACAGAGATAGTAGTTAGGAATGCGTTGGGAGATGTTGATACTCACAAAAGATGGGATTATCTAGACCATTTGTCAAAAGTCCACTTATGGCTAAATAGATCCTAACTCTATTTTAATTGTTATTAGTTTTTGTTACATTTCAAAAGACATGTCATTTGGTTTAAATTTCCTTTCCTCTCATATAAATAAGATAGACTAAGACCGAAGGAAGAGAATTATATTAGATTATAGGAGAAATTAATAGGCGAATAAGATACAATGCTTACATTTCAAAAGACCATGATGCATGTATAAAATTTTGGAGAAATCAATGGAAGATATCTTATTTTGTGGCGTAATTCTGTATCAATTGTTTGTTGGAATTATTCAATTATTTGGTTGTCTCCACTTTAATTCTTCTTTGTTATTTGAATTGATATATCAAGTATATATTCAATTTATCAGTGCACATTTGTTGTATCTGTGTGGTGTGATTATTTGGTTTCCCCCGAGGAATTAAACATCCTTCTAATAAACCATAGTACTTAATGTGGAAGTGTTAATTGGATCAATAAGAAGAACCACTTAGTTAGGATTGTCAATCTATCTCCAATTTGGTTTATCTATGTTCCTACATAATTTATTCAATTGGTTCTTTGAAGTAAAGATTAAATCCTTTTAACAAATTATAAGTAACTTGGTTGTGTTAGTTGGATCCATAAGTAGAGTTTTTCAAATCACTTTCTTATAAACTAATATTAGTGTGCCAAACAGTTAGAGTTTCTACCAAATACCAGCCACTTATCTCAGACTTCCATTTGAATCCATTTACCCAACAAGGCACTGGTCTCACCCATTTTATCATTAAGTTTTATCATACTTAATTCAAAATTCATATCTATTAACTGGACATATTAAATTTCACCTTGATATTGCTTATATAATTAGGATTACATCTCTCCACTCCCAATTGCCATTGTAGATAGATTGCTTAAGTTAGAAACACATAATATAGATTTTCCTCATTTGCATAGATTCACCCGCCTAGGTCTAACAGAGCCTGAAGAGAAGAAGGTTCAAGTAATTTGACCTTGTTCGTTAGCCTGAAACATATCAAGAGCTTGGAAACTTCTTGTCAGTTTTAACCAACATTTTTGAGAACTAATAGGATGGAGAAGAAACCTCAACTCCTTCCTCATCTTTTTCTTTCTTAGGAACAACACCATCATGTCCACTTAGAGTCCTAATAGCCAATATTGAAATAGACAATATCTCCACCCCATGGACCTTAGTTTGATTGAGCATCATGAGATATTTATGATAGCTAGGGTCAGTCTCAGTTTCTCTTTCACATGGGCTATCAGTGATGTCAATTGGAGAATTCTATCGACCAAATGAACCACGCCCATACCTGACCTTCCTAGAAGCTCTAGAGGAAAATTGTGCGGGTGTCTTACCTTTATCCTCTGTCTTCCGGAAAGCAAGTCCCTGGAATTGTATCCTCCTACTACGTCTTCAAGGCTCACTCACAAGCTTGTTGACATGATCCTTTTCTTCTATAATCGGGGCACATTCACTTTTTTTGTGCCTAGAAATGTCATCAGGTAACTTCTATGAATTGAGTCTACCTGACCTTCTCACAAGATTGCTCATTTTTAATGCCTGGTAATATCACAAGCTCACAATTGAGAACTCCTCACTCTACATGAATTTAGAAGGATACCAAATACTTTATTTGTAGTGGTGAAAATGACCACTACTTCATCCGTATTTTTTGAGGAATTATGATAGTGTCACATGCTCAAAAGGTTAATTAATGGCTTGTATGAATCTCTTCACCGTTAACAACCCAAGTACTTGGAGATTTGAAAATCACTCCATCATGGATATGAATTAATTGATCGCATGCACAAAGGCTCCATTTGATTTCCTGTGAAGAGAACACTCCATTAATGCTTGCTAGTAGTAGGATGAAATGACTAATCCATGTGTGCGTTGTTGATTTTGAATATACATCATTGATCTATGATTGAGATGGATGACTGAGCGGTCTAGATACAATCAAATTGGGTTTGAAAATCCTGGACCATGACTCATCACCATTTGGCCAAGAGGAAGAATCTGACTAGGTGCCAAGTTACTTGCTCCACAAGCTATGTCATGCTTGTCTTTGTTGTCGATTACACCACGTGTCACCATATCGCACACCTCAAAAGTGGTTAGGCATGCATTAATCATGTACCGTGAGGTGTGCGATGAATGGCCAGGATTAAATCACAATTTATCATTCTAGCAGTCGATTTCACCACCATCGGTTATCGGGAACTAGTACAAGAGTTGGATTCGATATGACAAGAACACACGTCAACCTTTCACGGACCTCACATGCTCCTAGACATCTCTTCATTAATTCCCACATGGTGTGCGATGGGCGGTCTAGATCGAATCTTTAGATCCAATGGCTCTTGTTCTTGCACCAACTTAAACATTATTCATAATGGTTCCATGACTAGGCTGACAATTGTAATACCCTAGGGGGAACAACTTAAGCCTATTAAAAATAATTCGCCCAACTTAGGAAAAATTAAACACAAGATGGAATGCGGGATGACCGTCAATGCTAGCTGAAGGGCTCAGTAACTAGATGTATTTAAAGGCTTGACTCATGAATTACATAACCAAAAACTAGTAAGGGAAATTTACCACAAGATTATAATAATGGAGGATTTTGTAGGCTAATGTTCATGAGGTTAAGGCTTGCAATGAAAACAAATGGCTAACCCTAAGTTACACAACACAGGAAAATCATGATCCAAATATGATTTTCTCAATCCTACAAGAATTTTAAGATCTCCATCATGTGGTAAGGTTTATTGTTGTTTTGGACCTCTATTCTACTTCTTACCCTGCCAATATAATTTCCCCTTTCAAAACTGTCTTGTCATCAAGACATAAAAATTGGATTGCTTAGTCAGAAGGATAGTCTTGTAGATATCCTTTACGTGGAATAAAGTGTTATCTTACTTAATTTTGACTTACTAAAGGAGATGATTTTGAACATTAATTTAAGTGAAGATCTTTTTTTTCGATAAGGTAGTGAGAATCTAAATTTGGTGGGATAACATCTGAGAATCATGGATGAGGCCTATGATGTGGGATAACCACAAACTTACTACTTATCAATTTCTTGAACTAACCCTCAATTTTCCCACATTTATCTTACACCTATTGCAGCAAAACATGAAAGGTTTTCAGTTGTGCTCTTATTTTTTCATGCATGTCTTATAGAGCATCATAATTTTTTCTCACCTAGAGATTTTTTTGTTTAAGTTCTCCATTTGGACTTTGATATTTTTGGATAGGTTAGCCCATTGTAAAAAAAATTAATACAAGGCATTTATATCACTTACCTTTTCTTCAAGGTGCTAATGTGTGATTCTATAATAGTTTTGGTTATAGCACATATTTTCCTTTCTTCATCCATTTTTTCCTTTGTAGTATCTATCATGATGGTTTGGTGGACGGAGGAAGCTTAATAATACATATATTCTATGAGGCCATTTACCAATATTTTCATTATTTCCCTAATGATTGGTATGCATCCCCTTGTACCTATGGAAACTTATTTAGTGTATCCCTTATGAATCCCTCTATTTTTTGTGTTATACAAATGTTGATTGAGGTTATAATCTCTAGATATTTGATGAAAAATGTCACCAAGATGAAATTTTTGCAATGAATGGATATTAGAAATGTCAACTTGGGATCCAAACAGTGGAAGTTACAATAGATATGGGGCCATGACTAGTTGGATTTGTTTCTATTTCTCTAATAATTCCTTGATTGAATGCATTGGCGAAGTTATCGTAGAGGAAGAGGGTTTCTCAAAAGATGGGAAAGATTGGAAAGGTAGGTTTTGACCTACCAAATAAATTGTTCAACAAGAAGGAAAGGAATGAACTTTCTGAATCTTTTCTTCTTACTCCTAGACCTCCACAAGTTCCTTTGTAGTGGCTTCTATGGTTTCCTCAATTTTTTTGTGATGTCATAGTTATACACCATCAATTTTTCCATTATTTTCTTGGAGCAGAGCTCTCTAGCTTGAATATGAGTTACCTTTTATTCTTGGGACATAGTCGACAAGGGAGTGATTTATACTAGAGCCTTATCCTTTAGTCACTCTTCCTCTTTTATGGCTTGTTCCCTTCCTTTTTTAAGGTTGCAATTGATTCTTATGGGAAATATTTGATCATTCATTCCAATTTTTCATAGAGGCCACCATGTATCTGATGAGTTCTTATATTATTGCCTTGTTTGGATCCCCCATTTCATCATACACCACTACTATTTGTTCAAGGAACCCTTGTGTGATAATACATTGAACAAACTATTGATGTCTAAAGAGGTCTTCAATTGTTTCTCCTTCTCTTACTCCTTTTTCTCTCTCTTATTTGAAGATTTTAGTCTCCATGTGGGATTTTTTTTTCTCCTCCTTCTTTCAACACTCATTTGTAGGAGTTCTTTAGTAGCTTCTTCTACAGATTGTTCACTTTGTATAGGGTTTGCGGGAAATTTTCTTTTCACCTTGTCATTTTTGTCTCTGAATTGTGTGGATCTGGTAGGAGATGCTCCTACTTGCAACCTTCTAGTTCTCCACGAAGTAGAATTTCATCATTCATCTAGATCTTCTTTTTAAATTACCCTTTTTCTTGTAAATTTTCTATGTTCTTTTCCATATGTTCTTCAATCCTTTTTTTGTCTTGGTTATCCATGAATTCCCTATAAATTGTGAATTTATCTATATTAGGGTGTTTTGGTAGTATGAGCAAGGCTTCCACATAGGAATCTATCTCTACATTGCTAAATTTGTATGAAAGTTGTGAAATATAGGATGATCATGGTTTATGGCCTTTATTAATGTATAATATTTGTCTACCAAAAATACAATGTATTTTATATCTCTTCACCACATCATATGATATTATTTCTCTATCTTTTAGATTCTATTGCAAGGATTGAAGAACCACTAGTAGGTTGTGGTAAAGAAGTGGAATATTTGAAATGTTAGACATGTTCATTGATTTGGGCAGCTATTGATATTTTGGTTTACTAAACCTTTCCCAAAAAGGCTAGTAGTTCATTTAGGAAATATAATGTTAGGAAAATGATGAGGATCCCATACCTAAAATAGTAACGATATTGCTTTATTTGTTTGATGTTCTCTAGAAATTCTTCCCACAAAACTTCATAGAGATCAATGTCCTTAGCCTCTATTGTCATCTAGAATGCAACATGAATCAATGTTTCAATGGTGGATTCTTCTCTATTTTTGTAGTACACTTTATATGTGATGGGTATAATTGTTGGAAACTTGACTATCTATATAGTTTTTGTGTTGTCACTAAGGTCACCATGGTTGTGAAGACTATGAGTAATCTAGTATTTTGGTCGTGTCTGAACTAGTACTTGTGTTTCTCTCTCTGGTATTCTTGTCCACACTCCTCTCCAATTAACTATTATAACTTGTAGTTTTGGGAGCATGTACTTACAAGATCTTACGTATCCAAATGCCCATATGGTATATCAAAATTTCACTAGTGTTTGCAAAAGTTTTATTAGGTCTATCCTTGGCCGACGTAATGAATGGTGAAATATTTTTTGGTTATGTTGATATATGTGCGACCTATCCTAGGTCGATGCCAACTTGATAAAGCATGTTGGGAAGATTTTGGAATTGCTTGAAGCTGACTACTAGATTTTTTGGTAAATATGATGTGCATCTAGTTAGGCTGACCTAATTGATGCTTGCAAAGAACATCATGTATAGATTGGACAAGGTTGAATATTGAAACAAAGTAGTGTATGTGAGAGTTGGTGTTGATAAGTGTGTTAGAACTATTAAATTTTGAAAATTTTATGGCTGTCTGTACCAATAAGCTTCCTAAGAAGCCCATACCATGAGTATAAAAATCCACTTTTCATAACATTTTTCCCATGTTTTAGCTGGTTTTGGTCATTTGGTCTAGTAGAATTCATCTAACCCTGAGTATTTCAATGAATAATTCATATCGAAAAGAGATGATGAGGGTCTCCTTGATCCATAAAGCATTTTATACTAACATATATCTTTTGCAGTCTATCGGCAAGAGGTTGGGAATGTCTTACTGATATGACTTTATCTAAGGATTCATATCGGCATGATGCAGTTCACTGTCTCAATGGCAAAAGGATCCTATCAAAAAGATAGTAAACATCGAGATAAGTCATACCGAGCCTATATGCATCTTACTGATCGAAGCACAAAGAGATGTGTCAGCGAGACTAGAGTCATCAGAATAGCATCTTGAAGCATCCATCTAGTCTCGTCAATAAAGCAGAGGTGGATTTTGTCAATAGTATAATGTTATCAGGGTGAGTTCAAGGAGTTCTTGCCGACCCACCATGTCGCTATGATAGAATTACATCAGTAAAGGGACTTGGTGATATTCATGGTCTCGCCGATAATGAAATTCATCAATGAGATAGACTTCCTCAGAGAGAGCTAAGAAGGTCACACTGAGTGTTCTTCCATTGACAAGAAAATAATTATGTCTCGGTGATCAGAATTGATGAAGAAGATATCTCGGCAAGACACAAAGTAAGCGGAGGAACATCTGCCCAACTTGCAAAGTCAAAACGATAGGTTTACATCGGTGAGAGTTATAGAAATACACTTGAGACTGAAGGAAGAACATCGGGGAGACAGGAACATCGTAAGAATGATATCATAGATATATAATCTGTGGTAGTCGAAGAGACTCAAAACGTCGGTGAAACTATAGGATATCTTAGCGGGTGTCTGATGAACATTGGTAAAAGTTCAAAAAAATGGATCGCCTGAGATTTGAATATGAAAGGACTCATCCTTTCATACTGCTGATGTATAAATACCCAAATAAAGGGAGAGAGTAAAGAAAAAAAGATAGTAGATTAAAACGTATTACAATTCTGAGACTATGATGCATGTTTTGAAATAATGGAGATATCAATGGAAGTTATTTGATTTGGTGGCATATTTTTGGTATCAATTGTTTGTTGTGTTAATTGAAACTATTGCTGAAGTTGTCTCCAAGGTTGATGTTTTCTAATTATTTAAACTGATATATCAAGGATATTTTTTAGTTTATCAGTGCACACTTTCTATATCTGTGTGGTTCAATTAATTAGTTCTTTCAAGGAAAGATTAAATCCTTTTATTCAATCATAGTAATTAAGGAATCTATTTTGGATAATTAAGAAGAGCCTGGTAATCATATTCTTGCATGTTTATACAAGTTATAAACTCAAATTCATATGCCAAACAATTAGAGTATCTGCTAGAAATAAGTTACTTATTTCAGATCTTTCATTTGACTCCGCACACCCAATAAGGCACTAGTCTCTACCATTCCACTGTTAAATTTCATTCATTTTTACACATGAACATATTAGATTTTAGCCTTGATATTGCTTATACAATTTGTACCAAAATAAAACTCATTTATCCACTTCCATTTGCCATTGTGGGTAAATTACTCTAAGGAATAAACAAAAGTCAATTCTACTTCATTGTTATAGGTACACCCGCCTAGGTCTGGTAGCACCTAAAGAGTAGAAGTTCTAAACAAGTTGGCCTTGTCTGTTACCCTGAAACATTGTGAGAGCTTGGAAACCTCTCGTGGTTCAAACCTGCATTTTTGAGAGCTAAAATATTGGTGACTCTGCTGGGGAAACTTTAGAAAATTTGTCTTTCCATTTAAAGAGTTAATATAAATTTCACATTTGGAGTGAGGAGATTCCACTGGGGATAATCAAAAATAATTTCAAAATAATCATTTTCCTACTTTTTGAAAAGTAGGTGGCAACTCTAGTAAAATTTGATAGATAATGCATAGATGTTGTGGTACAAATAGCACTGTGTCAAGATGTCAAAAGAAGAAAGAAGGCAATAGTTAATAAGAGAGATCAAAGAATTAAGAAAAAAATGGCTACAATTAGACAAAGAAACACTACAATTGGACCAACAACTGCTACAATTGAGAAAGAAGCGTGTTCCATATGCATCACAAAATATACCATTTTGCAATAAGAATGAATATACAAATGCAGGTAGGCATTGGACCCCTCAAGCACCTCATAATACAATTGGGAATTTTCACAATGAAAGTAATCCACTTTATTCACAGCAAGATATTTATTCACCATAGCGGTCAAAGCAAGTAAATGCTTATCTAGTCCCTCTTGGACAAAGATTGGTAAGTTATCAAGATTTTCAATATGATTAATGTCAAGTGCAACACAATTCTAGTCCACTTGGAAATATCAATCAGAATCTGCAGCAAGGTACATATCAGAACCAACAATCTAAAAATGATGAATATTTCAAAAATCTTTTGGATGCCTTTCTTGACATAAGAAGAAATAGAGGAGAATCTGGGCATTCTTTTCTTTGCAGAATGATAGTTATTTGTAGGAAAATACCTATGAATTACAAGCCCAACACATCAATGTTTATTGAGCAGTTCATGAAAGTATATTGGCCTAATTCAATTCATTGGCCTGAGTCACTAAAACCAGTTACTTTTGACCAAGTGAATGTGCTAATTGATATCATAGATAAGAAAAGGTATGAAGACAATGGTGACATTATTGATGAAGATGGATAAATTGATCAGATGATGCAGCCAATAGAAGATGAGACATGTGCAAGTCAAAATAATTCCTATGATAGCCTGCATGATGAAGATGAAGATACAAGAGATCTCTCTTGAATAACAAATTGTGACAGGGAAAGAAGTGTATGTTATGAGGGATCCAATGAGTATTTAGATTGTGAAGATGAACCTGTGGATTTTGACTTACAACAAGGTGATTCTTGTAGCTCTTATGGAGATCAAGAAGAGGGAGAAATAATGGAAGATATGGAAGAAGAAACATGTTCACTCAACAGTGCACAAATTTCAGATTTGCTAACTCTTGAATACCAGAGATGTGCACACAAGGGTGATTCTAAAGTCTTGTGTCCTGCCTCCATTTATTTTGACAGTGAAAATAATTTGTGTGATGATTCATATGACTCCATGTGCATTTCTCAAAATGATGGAGAAACCTTTGAAGCAGATCAAAAATTTATATCTATTCGAGAAGAGGTATGTGATTTAGAAATTTTTGGATCATGTGGAGAAGACATTTATTTGCATACCAAGGATGATAGAAGTCCAACATTGATTGGTCCAGATGTACATGATAATGAAGATATGAATTATAATTCAGTGTCATTTCCAAATGGTGATATGGAAGAGGTGCAGAATGTTTTATGTTTGTTTGTCTCAAACAATGTTGCTACGACAAAACATTTCAGATTTGTGTGAGAAGCATTCAAATGTTGAGATGAGTGACATAGATGATCGTTATTATTTCTCTTCTCATGCACATGAAAGTTGTATTCCTTGGTTGCATAATGATTGAAAATTCCTTGTGCAAATCAATCTCAGTTATATGATGAACAAAGAATCTTTTCAGTTTTCAAATCAGCAGGAATATCATTTCATGATGCATGACCCAGATCGAAATGGGGGAAGGGGTTGCAAGTATCTTTATGACAGCAAGAGTAGCAAGGAAGATGACATGAATACTTTCAAGGGGAGTTCATTGAGTTCAAATCATAATAAAATTTATGATAGCAAAAAATATGGGCCTTTCTTTTGGGTGGCCTTGAGCCATCATTTATGATTTGAATTTTAGACCATAGCAGTTCAAAACAAGAATGAAGTTTGATTTTGTTACCAAAGGGGATACTAAGGTTTAAGGGTTGCTAGTGCATGGACAACTCTTGACAATCCTCTTAAAAAATTTCTCCATGCACAGTAGTTTAGGAAATAAAAAGGAACAAGAATTTCCAGTACATGGACAATCCTGACATTCCTTCATTCAAAATAAATCTTTCCATGTACAGTAGTATAGGATTATGTTCATTTCCACTTCCATTCATTCCATCCTGCTCACTAGTCCATATCCTTGAAATTTTGGTCTGCTCATCTAGAGATTTGGATCCTTTCAATGATCTCACAATCATTCATCCCCAGATGAAGCCACTGCTAGAACTATAAAATTTTGAAAATTTTATGGCTGTTTGTACCCATAAGCTTCCTAGAAGCCCATACCATGAGTATAAAAATCTTCTTTTCGTAACATTTTTCCCATGTTTTAGCTGGTTTTGGTCATTTGGTCCAGTAGAATTCATCTAACCCTGAGTATTTCAATGTATAATTCATATCGGCAAGAGATGATGAGGGTCTCTCTGATCCATAAATAATTTTATACTAACGTATATCTTTTGCAGTCTATCGGCAAGAGGTCGAGAATGTCTTACCGATATGATTTTATATGAGGATTCATATCGGCATGATGCAATTCACAGTCTCGACGACAAAAGGATCCTATCAGCAAGACAGTAAACATCAAGATACATCATACCGAGCCTATATGTGTCTTACCGATTGAAGCACAAAGAGATGTGTCGGAAAGACTAGAGTCATCAGAATAGCATCTTGAAGCATTCATCTGGTCTCATCGATAAAGTAGAGGTGGATTCTATTGGTAGTATAATGTTATCGGGATGATTTCAAGGAAGTCTTGCCAACCCACCATGTCGCTATGACAAAATTAAATCGGTAAAGGGACTAGGCAATATTCATGGTCTCGTTGATAACGAAATTCATCAGTGAGACAGACTTCATCAGAGAGAGCTAAGAAGGTCACACCTAGTGTTCTTCCATCGGCAAGAAAATAATTACATCTCGGCGATCAGAATTGATGAAGGAGATATATCGACAAGACACAAACTAAGCAGAGGAACATCTACTCGACTTGCAAAGTCACAACGATAGGTTTGCATTAGTGAGAGTTATACCGATATGCTTGAGACTAAAGGAAGAACATCGGTGAGACTGTAGGATATCATAGCGATATATATTCTATGGTAGTCGAAGAGACTCAAAAGATTAGTGAAACTATAGGATGTCTTAGCGGGTGTTGATGAACGTTGGTAAAAGTTCAAACAAACGGATCGCCGGAGATTTGAATACGAAAGGACGTGTCCTTTCATGTTGCTAATGTATAAATACCTGAATAAAGGGAGAGAACAAAGAAAAACAAAAGGGACAATAGATTAGAATGTATTACAATTCCAAGACTATGATGCATGTTTTTAAATAATGGAGATATCAATGGAAGTTATTTGATTTGGTGGCATATTTTTGGTATCAATTGTTTTTTGTGTTAATTGAAAGTATTGCTGAAGTTGTCTCCAAGGTTGATGTTTTCTAATTATTTAAACTGATATATCAAGGATATTTTTTAGTTTATCAGTGCACACTTGTTGTATCTGTGTGGTTTGATTAATTGGTTCTTTCAAGGAAAGATTAAATCATTTTAGTCAATCATAGTAATTAGGGAATCTCATTTGGATCATTAAGAAGAGATTGGTAATCATATTCTTGCATGTTTATACAAGTTATAAACTCAAATTCATATTCTAAACAATTAGAGTATCTGCTAGAAAGAAGTTACTTATTTCAGATCTTTCATTTGACTCTGCACACCCAATAAGGTACTAGTCTCTACCATTCCACTATTAAGTTTCATTCATTTTTACACATGAAAATATTAGATTTTAAACTTGATATTGCTTATACAATTTGTACCAAAATAAAACTCATTCATCCACTTCCATTTGCCATTGTGGGTAAATTACTCTAAGGAATAAACAAAAGTCAAGTCTGCTTCATTGTTATAGGTACAAGCACCTAGGTCTGGCAGCACTTGAAGAGTAGAAGGTCTAAACCATTTGGCATTTTCTATTACCCTGAAACATTGTGAGAGCTTGGCAACCTCTCATGGTTCAAACCTGCATTTTTGAGAGCTAAAAAAGCGATTAGTGAAGCAACAACGAATCTGAAGAAGAGAAAATATAATGAAATGTGTTAGTTCTATATATTGAGCATCACTAGAACTGTATCAACACTTGTTGGGTGCACTTTTGTCAATTCATTTTTGTTCTAAAGCTTTCTCTTGTTCTGTAAATATTTATGTAGGTAGTGAGCCTCCTTGTAAGCAGTGAGATTTTGTATTTGGGTAATGAGCCCTTGGAAGTGAGCCATATCTTTTTTTTTCTAGAACAAACTTTATATTGTGAGTTAATCCTCACCGTGGTTTTTCCCTAATTGGTTTTCCATGTAAATCTGGTGCTCATTGTGTTATCTTACATTTTGTTTTGTATCTCTTGCTTATGCTTAACAATATAACTATGGATTTGTGGAATTGATTTGTGTTTAAGTTTTAAAGTTTAATTTTTATGAAAACTATTTCACCCCCATCTCAGTTGTCCTGCATCTTTAAATAATTAGTATCAGAGCTTTGGTTCCTTAGTGAAGAGCTTCACTGCTTGAGGAGGATCCTGAAGGTTGATTAGATGGATGATAAAGGAGAGCTCTGGAATGCTCTTAAGGATCTTGATAAAGTGGAAAGAGAAAATATAGATCTAAAATAAAATCTTCATGATGCAATTGAATGTGTCTAGAAGTTGAAAGAACAACTGAAGAAATTCAAGGAAAGACATAGAGAAGTAAGTAAGTAGCTGAAACAAGAGATAATTGGACTAAACGTGTTGGTAGAAGAAAATAAAAGAATTGAAGAATGTCTGAATACATTGGTGCAAAATAAAGCTAATGAATGCACGAGACATGAACAGGAAGTGGTGAATCTGAGGATTGAACTAGAGAAGGAAAAGCTTTGTGAGAAATTTTTTAAATCTAGCTCTGGTAAGCTTGAGGAATTGTTTGCAGGACAAAAATAAAGTAAAGAAAAAGTTGGTTTGGGAAATAATGTAGGTGAAAGTTCAAAGGGAAATAAAATAACTTAGGATAAAGGGAAGCAGAAGAGGAAGTTTGCAAGAAGACAGCCTGTGAGACAACCTAATGCACAGAGGTATCCTTCTTTTAATGGTGCTTGTTTTTCATGTAATAGATATGGTCATAAAGCAACAGAGTGCAGAAGAAAAATGAATCAGTTTCCTGGCTATTTCTCTAGAAAATGTTTCTCATGCAAGAAGTTTGGACATAAGGCTACTGAGTGTAGATCTCAAGTGGGAATGGTCAGTAGGATGATGATGAACAGATTTCATGGAGACATAATAAATCAACCATTTAATGGCTATTGTTATGCATGCAATAAATTTGGACACAGGGTAAATCAGCATAGGTCGAGAGGTATTAGAGGTCAGACTAATCATAAAGGTGTTGTCTGCTATAACTGTAATAAACCTAGACATATCTCAAATTTTTGCATAAGTAAAAATGGAAAACAATATACTCTAGTAGAGAAAAATGATCTGGTAAAGAAGATTGAAAAAGAAGAAATGAAACAAGAGATGAACACGATATGGAAGAAGAAAGAGGAAGAAGAGGTAAAACCTAAAAGTATTGATGGGTCTATCACCTCATATGGTACAAATGACTTATTCGAGAATTAGGTCTAGCAAGGCCATAGGGGGAGTATTATCAGAAAAATTAAAAAACCCCCTATTGTATGGCATGTTAGAGGCTACCACAAGGATGGAATGCGAAAGATGGGTATTTAGAGGTTTTGGAAAAGGAACCAGAAGAAAACATGTTTGCATAGAATTTTGTAGTCCGATTTAGGGTTGTCTATGCTAAGAAGGATGTTTTTAGTAGCTTTTTGGTGTTTGTCGCATTTAATGCGTCATTAGGGAAAATTTTTGGTGTATAAGTTGAAAACTTGTGAGTCTTCTTGGTTATTCAAGCATTTGAAGAACCTAATTCATCTTGGAATTCATCTTGAAATGAGTGCGAAGTAATTCTAGAAGGAATTCGAAGAAATTAACACAGGTAGTTAGGAATTCATTTCTTTGTTTGCCATAAGGGTAGAATAACAAAATCAAAGAAGTCTCAAATAAAAAATTGAAGAAAGCATATAAATGGAAAAATAATTGAGTGATGACATCCCTCTGAAGCTGAAAGGAGTTGAGTTAAAAGAATTTGATCATAAGAAGATGAGAGAATTGGAACTAGGGCTAAACCAAGTCGAATTACAGAACATCAAAACCCTAGGTATGGATTTGTGGAGTGAATTTCTATGGTTTTTTGATAAATAATTCATCATGTTCTTATTAAATCATTTTAATAATGGAAGCATTTTATTGGAAAAACCCTACTTGGTTACAAAGGAAGCGATCGAGGCAGTCACTGGTTTATGTTGTATCGGTGACCTTCCTGGAAAGAAAACTATTAAATATAAGGATGCAAAGGAATTATCAGGTATTAGAAAAGACCCATGATCTTTATTGATAGACACTCTTGAAGATTTGGCTCTGAGGTATGTGGCATATGACATTTATTACAAGATTTATTTTAGAAACTGTGAAGGTTCCACATCGGCTATTGTTGTTCATATTGCGCACATGATGGTTAAGGAGAATAAGAGGTTTAATATATGTAGCTTGTTACTTGAAAATATTTTTGAGAATATTTGAATGTCTATAATTAAGGGTTATCCCTTTCATTTCGGATCACTACTGGTATGTTTGGTGTTTTACTTTTTAAATTCCCTACCAAGAAGAGATAATGTGGTATGGGAATCTAGGATTCTGATTGGAAAATAGATTTACAGGTATCTAAAGAAATTTTCAGGCAGTGAAAATTTGTGCACGTCTTATTTTACATCTTTGAAGTCAAATTTGTGCTTCAGTATATCTGTATCAAGTCAATTTGAGGTGGGCTCTTCCTCTGGTAAAAGAGAATTGGAGATTGTTATTACTGAATCCCCTTGGGAATTGAAGAAGAAGAAAGTTATAACTGAAGATATCATTGACATTTTAGATGAAAAGGAAAATGTATCCTTTGATGATATCCAATCTATGTTGATTAAGGGGAAGATGAAGAAGCTTGGTGAATTATGGAATGCAACCTCTCCTATTGATAGATTGAAGATTGATGATGCGTTGGTAGAATATCTACTTCATAAAGGTATTGATGTATTAGCTATTTCTAATTTCTTGCTAGAAAATCTTGTTGAGATTGTTGAAGAAAGAATGTTGCTTGAAAGACTGAAAGAACACAAATTTGAAGCGTTGGTTGAGAAAGGGTGTAATAAAACTAAAGGGAGATTAGCTGAATTGATTGTGGAAACAAAGAAGTGCATTAAAGAGATATCTGATATTTACAAGTATTGTCTCTAGTAGCCTACTGTGGTAGACAATTTTAGGAGAAAAATTGAAGCAATTGAGTTTGAATTAAACAGTATTGGAAAGAGTTTTGACATCCTTGAAGATAAAGGAAAGTAGAGGTTGAGAGTTGGTGAACTACAAGTTGAGCTAGTTGTTGTGCAAAGGAAGAGATGATGTAGTGAAGACCTTCTGGCTTCTTAAGGAAATTGCTAAGGTCCAGTTAGAACATCTATCCGAGATTCTTGTTGATGCTGAAGATATTGAAAGAGTTCGCATTGTTCACCATATTTTACTTTGTTGGGCATACTGGAAAAAATTTGTACTTGAATCGAGTCTACTAATTTCAATTGGAATAAGCTGTGTCTAGTTCTTGAGAAGAGATATAAGAATTTTTTTTAGGTGAAGAGTGTTATCTTTACTTGAATCCTAAATGTTTTATTTCTGGTGTGTTTGCGGTATAAAAGAAGAGAAGGGGAAGCAAAGTAAATTTTTTGGATTTTTTTTGTGATGTCACCATTTTTGCATACATATTTTTGGCTGCCCTTTTCCATTTATGTCAAATGTGGAGAGATTGGAGAGATTGGAGTTAGGGGGCGAAATTGGAATTGGAGAGTCTTTTTTATATGCTAGGAGAATTTGATGAAGTTTTTTTGTTACATGTTTCCATCAATGACAAAGTGGGAGATTGTTGGAAACTTGATTATCTATACAATTTTTGTGTTGTCATTGATGTCACCATGGTTGTGAAGACTATGAATGATCTGGTATTTTGGTCTGGTGTCTGAACCGATACTCATGTTGCTATCTCTGGTATTCTTGTCTACACTCCTCTATAGTTAACTATTACCACTTGCAGTTTTGGGAAATGGTTTGTAGGTGTTGAGAGCATGTACTTACAAGATCTTACGTATCCAGATGCTCATACGGTATATTGGAATTTTAGTGGTGTTTTCAAAAGTGTTATTAGGTCTATCCTTGGCTAGCCTAATGAGTGGTGAAATAATTTTTGGTTATGTGGATATATGTGCGACCTATCCTAGGTCGATGTCGACTTGATAAAGCAGGTTGGGAAGATTTTGGAATTGCTTGAAGCTGACTACTAGAATTTTTGGTAAATATGATGTGTATCTAATTAGGATGACCTAATTGATGCTTGCGAAGAAGATCATGTATATATTGGACAAGGTTGAAGATTGAAATAGAGTAGTGTGTGTGAGAGTTGGTGTTGATAAGAAATTAATGAAGCAACAACGAACGTGAAGAAGAGGGAATATAATGAAATGTGTTAAGTCTATATATTGAGCATCACTGAAACTGTATCAACACTTGCTAGGTGCACTTTTGGCATTTCATTTTGGCTATAAAGCCTTCTCTTGTTCTTTAAATCTTTCTATAGGCAGTGGGCCTCCTTGTAAGCAGTGAGCTTTTGTATTTGGGCAGTGAGCCTTATCTTTTCTATTCTAGAACAAACTTTATATTTTGAGTTAATCCTCATCGTGGTTTTTCCCTCATTGGGTTTTCCACATAAATCTGGTGTTTAGTGTGTTATCTTACATTATGTTGTGTATCTCTTGCTTATGTTTGACAACAAAATTGTGGATTTGTGGAATTGATTTGTGTTTAAAGTTGTATTTTTGTGACAATTGATTCACCCCCCCTCTAAGTTGTCCTATATCCTTTAACAATAGTCACATATTTCACTATAAAATTTGTAATTTTTTTCACATCTAGGTTGCAAATGTCATATGTTTCTCAAGTAAGTTTTGTAACTTCACTATTTTTGATGGCCTTCTTTAGATAGATTTCTCCTTGCCTATTTTTTAATCTAATAAGGTTTATCTAGTTACATATACTCATCATGGATTTAGATAAGGATTATCCAAATCCACCCTTCCTCCTTTGAAATTTTTGGAAGTGTCTCCATACATACAACTTATTCTCTTGGGTATGTGCAGGATCATCATGGAAAAACATGCCCTTATAAAAATTAAAAAATAAGAGTTAGAAACTTGACGAAAAAAAATTTGAATAAAGTTATCTATATTATTTCAAAATATGTAAGAATAGAATATGTAGCAAATTGAATTTAGTTTCTAAACTACTAGGTTTATTTTTATTTTTTAAATCTATTTAAAATTTGAAATTTCAATGCAGTACTTACTTCAAGGAAAAATAAGAAGCAGGTGTATGTCTAACCACCCTAACCATAATAAAATGATAATATATTTTAATAAGATTCTACAAGTAGAGGACTATGTTCGAATGTGATGCATATTTTTTTGTAATTTTTTTCCAAGTAAATAATTAATTATGAATTTTTTTATTACAACTTTTAAAAAATATAAACTCATATGTCTCCACTTGTCTTAGAACTTCATGAAATTCAATTTTTTAGTCCTATAGTATGTGAAGCATAGAATGTGACACATGTTTCAGATTCAAAATGTGATACTGTTTGAAAGCTATTGATGTTTTTCAATCAACCTATCAATCAGACTTTAGTCGTAATTCAAATAGAAAATGAATAATAATTATTTATTAAATTCAAAGTAAAGAATAATTTATATTGGTGGAAAGCTGAGAATCTCCTTTAAAAACCCTTTTCATTTCATCAATTTTTGGTAAAAAAAATTCGTCAACCACATACCCTACACATACCCATCATATCGCCACTTTTTGGCCCATCATGATCCAACACATACTCTCTTGTACTTTATTCTATTGTGGTAGGTATTCTTTATTTCCAACTACAACACTATCCTCTAGATCTCTTCAAATTTTTTATGGTTTATCTCTATTAGAGGAGCATGAATTTATATTCTAGACATCTTCTATGTAGATCACATTAGTGGGAACTTACGGGAACACCCCATTAGAATCCATGAAAGGAAATAAGCATCCACCTAAGATAATTTCTAGATAACCCAAATAGAGAAATATATGTAAAGAAGTATTCAAAATCCATATGGAAAAGAATAGACAATATACAATCAAAGATGACACAAGATATACACTAGTAAAACCCACAATAGTGGAGAACCCAATATCCAAAAATATCCATCATGTTGGTGTCCCAAATCAACAGATCCACTAAATCCTAGAAGTAAGCCACACTTCATGCTTAGAACTAGTGTAGGATTTAGCCAACTGTTAGGAAATGAGATTGGAACACATTTTCCTTGCACTTCACGCTCTACAGGACCTAGGGGGTGACCCTTTTAGCAACACCTAAAGATTCAAAAATACACTTAATAGGGTATTGCTTAACAGATAATGCTCTCACAAGAATATTCCAAGAAACATGAAATATTACTCAACATTGGCTAAGATATTGGACAAATTTCATGAACTAGCATGGAGAACATGGCATATACAAATAACCCATAAAACACAATTGAAAGGTTTGAATTGATTTTAAGAATTGGGAGAAAACTGAAAATAGAAGATGCACAAGGATTGACTAGTGCCAAGAGAAGGGCTACAGAGTCATATAACCAACATATCATCCTGAAATGTTGAGCATGTTTTGAAGATCTTTGAAAATTCCATTACATTATGATAACAAGACCACTAAAGGTTTATCAAATGACCATTCTTATAAATTCAATTGGGACACAACACTCCTATTACATTCACTAAAGAAATTACTTTATTCTTTGAACAAAAGGAAATAACAAATGCAACTCAAATGCAACAAATGTGCATGAAAAAACCCAAGTAATCTTTGATATATTGAATTCAAAAGAGTATTACATCTTAGCCATGGAGACAATCATTAGATAAAATATATTCATGAAGCATAATTTAGAACACAGGAACATCTCAGATTAATGACTAATAGTTATATAATCCATCATAATTTGACACTTTATAGATTTTACAAACCTCTGTCTGCCTTGCAGAACTTTCAGAAAATGGAACCCCTCAAAATGAGAAAGAATGAGAAGATAAAGAAGAAGAAACAACCCTAAGATGTAATCCATTAAAGACACCTGGAAGCTTCATTTTCCATTAATCAGCAACAAGAAATTGAAAATCCTCTCTCTTCTCTTCGCCTTCCACTATATTTTTCTTTCCTTCACCTTTATTCTACAACAAAAAATTCACCTCCTCGTGAAAAACCTTTATCTCCATTAACCATTTTTCCCTTGCAGTTAGAAAATATTTGTTTTCTATGAAAATCCCGTTTACTCTGCCCTTGTTTTTTTGTAGCATTTCACCTTCAGAAAATAAAATATTCTTGTTCTAAAATGAAACCATTTAACCCCTTTCTCCATTCACCCGGGTTTCACCTATAAAAGTTTTTACACTTCCTTTTCCTCGACGCACTTTTCATTTTATTTACCCCTCAACAAGTAGCTTTTAATATTTACATAATAAAAGATTTTAAAATTTCCATTTTTATCTTTCAAAAACATTGGCCCATACTTTCACTTTTCACCATGCATTTAAAACATTGGCTTTTAAATGTGAGAATCCACAATTCTTTCCCCATGCCCTTTTACTTCACATTTAAAACCTTGGGTAAGAATTTTATTTTTTATAGGGTGCTATTATATATTACCCACCCCATTCACATTTTCCATTTGAAATGTTTTCCTTATAAAATGAAGGCCTTTAAAATTTCATTGGGTAAAATACTTTACTCGCACCATTTAACTATTTTAACATCTGGAGGCATTTTAAAAATTCATTAGGCTATTAAAAACTTACCCGTGAATCTTTTGATTTGCACTTTACATTTGCTTCACCCTACATTTTAAAAATGATTTCCTTTTAAAAATGAAATCATTTAATCATCTTATCGGGAAACATTTAATTGTAAATGTTTTTCCTTTTAAAAATGCTCCTTGGGCCCACCAAAGTCCTCTCTCCTCAGAACCTCACGCACCCCACTCCATCTTTGTTGGTGTCACATCTACTCCCTACTGGCATATGGCTTCTGGTGTTGTCATTTATGGAAACCTAATTCATTGATTTGGTCCGCACTTCAGTATTTATCCATACCGAAAGACAAAGTGAAGAAGAGGGCATCTGATTGAAGTTGAGTCTGTCAATCCATTTGCATTACCAGATTATCAGTTTGAGTTGTGGATTTCAGGGAAGGTCATTGGATATCTAGAATATCTTATTCTTGATTTTTGTGTCATCGCATCAATTGGTGTACGAGCGAGGAGATCTAATTGATTGATTTTTTGTTTAACAGTGCTAGAAGGCCGACTTGATGAATGTGGCGTGTTACGAATGTTCGAGGAGGAATTTTTTAAGGTATTTTCATGTTCGAGGATTGTTTTTGGGTCCTCACTATGTTGTGGCTGACTTTGGTTGGTGCGCATTGAAAATCATTTGTGGATTGAGCCGACGGTTGGTAAATATTTTATGCTTTATTGAAGCTGACATGTGGATGATTAAATATTTTGTTGCAAATATATATAAGTGATCTTTTATATCATTTTAGTGTGTGATTTTGAGTGTGCGAAGTATGTTGCAAAATTTAGAAGGATAGCAAAGTGATTATGCACAGTTTCACTTGTGCACAAAGGTATTTGTGATGCGAATGAAAGCAAATAGAGCAAAAGAGTAGAATTAGACAAGCAGGTCAAAGAATGAGACTGATGAGCTTAATTAGAACTATAATTTGGCATTAGCAGATGCTACTTTCTCAATTCAAATTTTCTAGATGTAATCCAAATATTTTGTAAGATAGTGAGTCTTCTTTTGTATCTAAGCAGTGAGCTCTAGGTAGTGCACCTAAATGCATGTGCATTCCTCATTTGTATAACACCTATATTTGAGTACTCAAATTGAGGATTGACCTCCACCATGGTTTTCCTCCTAATAGGGTTTCCACGTAAAATCCCTTGTGTTATGGTGTTGTGGATGATTGCTTTATGTGCTTGCATATTTCTTTTGGTTCAGTGTTGTAAGTGGTTTAAAGATCAGATTAATAAAGTTAAATTTTGTAGAACACTAATTTCCCCCCCCTCAGTGTTCCCTAATTCCAATACTCTCACAGGGTCAGTGGGCTAGGGCCAGGATTTGGCCATGTCTATCTGTTCATCTTGGTTGTTCGATTGATCCCTGCCCTCAGTTTTCTCTAATTTTCATGTTTTGTAGCTTCGTTGATTATGGCGGCTTCAAGTGAATGCCTACATTAGTCGAACTTGGAACTCTACCTTCCTCCCCTCACAGCAATGAGTGAAGGCTTGCCACAACCGATGGTCATATGAACAAAAGGAGCACATTTATATTTCTTCAATTCTTCGCAAAACCTCATCAATGATACATTCATGCCTCCAGAAACATTGAATTGGAAACGCAGCCAGGAATCAAAGTGCAACATGTAATTAAGAGGGCATCAAATATACTACCCTTTAAATGTTCAATTCCCGTATATTCCAGCATGTTGTAATGGTCACTATGCCACTATCCTATATCATAATATGCTCAATCCACATCCAAAATGAAGACATTTTCTCTGCAACATTGAACAACTCCCTTTCAACTGGCATGGTGGCGACCCTTTTGCACCATAAGCATTTCCCTGTCACTGCACTTAATACAATTTTCAAATCTCCCCAAAAGGCGTTGTCTCGTTATGCACTTCACCTTCTTCGCTACCAAGACTCTGCTAAAATAGAATTTCCTCAAACAATTTTGAAACACTTTCTCTGCAAGTTTGATTCAATCACCTCATAAGCTTTGAAATACACACATGTAGTTCCAAGAGAGCATGTATACGATCTACAATCTCTTACAACAACCTGAGTGTTAGCCCACATTTCTCTCACAATCTGCAATAACATTTCCATTGCATTCATCTATGATAAAACTCACAATCTTGACCTGGCCAATGGACCCCTATAGCAATACAATAATCTACCAAATACTTCTCTTGACGATGTTCTATCACAATCTTGCCGCCACATAATGGTTTCACTAACTTTGATACCAAAAGAATACTCATTTTATTTGTGTCCCATTCAAATCCCATGTGCATGATTGGTTGATTTATTGTAATTGACAAGTATGTTCATTGAAGACTTGGGATTGGAGGGGCTAATCCTAATCAGAATTTATGTAGTTCAATGTTTTGAATAGGCCTTGGCTTCCATTCTCTTAACCTTTTAAGCATAATTTTCACAAATCTATCTAAAAACTTAAGCTCAATAAAATTGGGACAAATAGTCATTAAAATCTTGTTAAACCATTCACACAACTCTAAAGGAGTAGTTGGCAAGGTGTTGAGTATATGGTGCTTCCATTTGCTACTCAACTTCTCTACAAGTAATTGACATTGGTACCTTCCATACTTGTTCATAGGTTAAGCGATCCCTTGTGACAAATTTTAAAAGCCATTGTCATCATATGCATTATCTATCCTTGGACTTTTATATTCTAAGCACATCTTATCAAGTTATAAAAGTTTATCATATCTTGTTAGGCTTCCTCAAATTGGGTGGCACATGTCGGGTCCCTTTGTGGGCCTGACTAAAATGAAATTAATTTTCAAACAATTTTTTATCTTAACTTGATCATAGGTTGTCTTTGAATGCATCTAAAGTGAAAAAATGAGTTGGATTTTCATTAAAAAAGAATTTCAAGCATATTTGCATAATGGTCAAAACTGGTCCAGTGGGCTCTAGAATTGCCCAGGAAAACTAATCAAACCACCTCCTGAAGGCATTAAAATTCATAGGAATGTAGAAATTTGGCCCAAGAATATAGTACAACAAACAAATTGACAAAAAAGCTCACGAGGTGCAAGATATTCAATGTCAAAGTGGCTCACTGAGGCTTTTCTACAACTGCACCTGTTCAAAACCAATTAGAGCTCACCGAGTCACCTCTTCAAAAAAATACCAAACTATCTCCTGGGAAGCTGCCAATAGAAACATGAGCTCATTTATGTCCATTGAGCATGTATGCAAGAGGGATTTCCTTCAATCATCATTCTTCATGAGATATTAGGGGTCAAAGTTGACCACCTTGAAACATTCTAAAAATGCAGATGCAAAATTAGAACAAACTACATTTTCTTGTGATCTCGAAAAAATATCAAATCAGATCCCGAGGCTCTGAAACCAGACCACAGAGCATATGAATGTGGGGGGAATGCAAGGAAACAATCCATTTTTCATGAGAATCATCTAGTTGTGAAAAACTAGCTCGAACAGGAGGCCAATTTGTAGAACTGAAAGTTTACAAATAGCAGAACAGTCCCAGAACCCTCCAGCTTTGCTTTTCAAAACCCTATCAAAACTCATCACGAGAAGTTGAAATATGACATACATGTTCACATATGTCAACTGAATATGTCCACCAAGGGGTTTGGCCTAAAATTCAACTAGATCCAAAATTATGACCCTCCAAAGTAGGTCACTTAAGCAAAATTTTTAGGTACACTTTTGAGTGTGCAAAGGCAAAATTTTCAATATTGGAACTTCAAATTTGTGAAATAGCAGAACATGTCCACCAAATTTGTAAAACAGAAAAAAATTGAATATGTCCACCAAGGGGTTTGGCCTGAAAGTCAACTGGATCCAAATTATGACCCTCCAAAGTAGGTCACTTAAGCAGATTTTTTAGGTACACTTTTGAGTGTGCAAAGGAAAAAATTTCAAAATGGGAACTTCAAATTTGAAAAATTTGAAGGTGCCACCACATCACGCATGTATTATTCATCAACAAACATTACAATAAATATTTTGAGTCCTCCATGAATACCTTTGAAACATAAAGTTGTAGGAATACTCAAGACCGCTGAGAGGGGGGGGATGAATCAATGCTGCACAAAAAATAAGGTAATTAAAAAACTTCTGCGAAGAAAAAAATTCAATGGAAACACATGAGAATCACCATGACACAAGGTTTATAAGTGGAAAACTGTAGAAAGGAAAAAACCATTATGTGAGTGTTGGTTGGGTTTGAAGAACCAATCTAATCCCTCATAATTAGTTCACCATTAGGTTTCACTAACCAAATTCTCACTGAATACAATATCTCTAGGAGCACGAACTCCTTATGTAAAAATAGGAGCTCCAAATCTAATGATAAATGAAGGAAAAAAGTATAAAGTGCTACTCTAATTACAATATGCTCCTATGGCAAAGGAAAAAGTATTCCTTTAATTTATTTTGCCTGTTTGGGCCCTACTTGTTTGAGCATAATGTTGCCTTGATTTAGTGTTGTAATGTGTTTGAAACATTCAATTAGGTCTTGGGACCTTGTGGACTAAATGAACTTAGTTGTACCCTATTTTAAGGTTTTGTAAAGTTTTGTAACACACTTTCACACCTTTCTAGATTTGTCATAAATAATTGGGCTTCTTTGTGTCTTATTTGGCCTAATTTTTCATCCACAAGCCTTAAGTGACACATCTTTCCAAGGATAATCTTGACATAAATCAACATCCAATCATAATTCAAATGTTTTTAGGTTGTGTGGCCCATATTTAGTGATCTACATCTCATACACCACCTTGGACATATGAGTCCCACCTAGGTTTTTGGGTCTCAATCTAGATTTTGCATCATTCTAAGAATTTTTGAAAATGATCCCATAATTAATTCCTAATGGGACTCATATGCCACTTCAAGCATATAAGTCTCGTGTGTCCCAAATTTAATTCAATTCAAATTATTGGTTGGATTTGATCCTCCTAGATCGAATGTCAGCTTGTAGTGTTGTAATTTTTAGAAATTAAGCATAAAAAAGTATAAATACAAGGTTCTTTCACTCATTTTAACCCAAGAATTCAAGATATCACCTAAGACTTTTGTGAGAGCATATATCTTAGAAAATTTGAGTTCACAAGAGCATTCAAGAGCATTCAAGGGCTGATTATCAAGTGTTTTAGAGCATTATTCAAGTATCAAGCATCATGTCAAAGTCATCATGCATCAGGTTTTTTTTTGAGCTAACATTTGTGATGTAGGGTTTCATGATTCAAGTTAGCATTCAAGTAAATATCTACCACATTCAAGGAAGAGTCAAGATCTACATCCATTGGAGCCATATCATACATGTTTGCATCACTTTATTGTTAGGGTTTGGTGAGTTGCAACATTACATCTTGTTCATTCATCATTCTCCTTTCCTATTTCATTTCATTTCAAGGTTTGACGAGGGAAAACCCCTTTCTACTAACAAAAAAACATTTTTCCATCTCTTGGTGTGTTATTTGCAAACCTAGGTCAAAGACATAAAGACATATTGAAGAGAAAGCTTGGAGAAAGTTATCAAAGCATTCAAAGTTGTCAAAGTTTTCATCCTACATTAAAAATCATTGGAGAACATCTACAAGCTGCAAATTGAAGATTCAGATCCGAAAATCAAGTGGAAAGGACAAAGAAAATATTGAAGAGCAGAATCAAACTCTGAATTTATAGAAATCCCTAATTGGACTAATACTCCACTTCTAGTGTATGAGTCCTAGTATAGGTCAATTTTTAGATTTTTGTAGATCCAAAATCTACACTGTCAAAAACCTGTTCTTGCATAGAAACCCTAATCTGGGTCTGAATTGCCCAGTCTAGCGTATAAGTTATAGTTAGCATTAAAAATAGTGTTTCTATCATTTTAGAGCTTCATTAAGTCCTCTTCATGTTTCT
Source organism: Sequoia sempervirens (assembly GCA_007258455.2). NCBI lineage: Eukaryota > Viridiplantae > Streptophyta > Pinopsida > Cupressales > Cupressaceae > Sequoia > Sequoia sempervirens. The sequence continues at coordinate 51,912 of VDFB02035133.1, forward strand.
AGGTGCACACCTTTCATCTCTCAGCTTTGTATTTTATTTTACATACCTTTCTAGGTCATTCAGTGAAATTTTGTATTGCATTAGGTTTAAGCATTTGGTCTTGCATTTTAATTGTCATTCCAAGCCCTAGCTTGGTGGTGAACCCCTCTTTAGTTCATAATCAGACCCTAGGACATCCCTATTGTGAGATCTCTTTCTCCTTTTTATATCTTAGATTGATATCTCTAAGGCTTCCCTTAAGTGAAATGATTGTGAAATGTGTTGTCTCTATGTCCTATACCATAAGTAGAAAATCCATTTTCACAGTGTTTCATTTTGGTGAACTTAAATTTAGAACATATTAATTCTGATTTGGAGTGCATCATCATCCTAGATCTTTCTTGCATTAACATTTAATTAGGGTTTGCATTAGTTAACTAACATTCTAGGGTTTTTATGCCTTGCATTAGTGAAAGTGCATATAGGTTGCATTTTTGCATCTCAAATCATTGAAAAGCATCTAAAAACTGCATATGAATTTAGTCTATAGATCATACAAACTAAAAAGCATAAAAATCACTTAAAATTTTCTAAAAATTGTGAAAAAAAACCCTCACTGGGACTCATACGCTCCTCTAGGAAATTTAGTCTCAATGTAGATTCTGAACTACATTTTAAAGACTTAAATTCCCTATTTTTGAGCTTTTGTTTATTTTTGATAACTTCATGCTTCATTTTACAGAGTTTTTATTATATTTATTTCATTGCATTTAGCTTAAATTTCATTTGCATCCATCTTGCATTTAGTATTTGTTTCATGAGCATTTCTATTTGGTGTACTATTGCTAATACTATAGTGAGATGAATTTTGAGACTCATGTCATACCGCGATAGCACAATCGTCATGGATCTTGGGTTTCCTAGCTCTTTCACTATTAGTGTTGACACTAGTTCACTAGATATGGACCATACCCTTAACAACCCTTTGCCTTCAAGTAGTGTGACACATGTTGAAATAATGGTTTCTAGTGTTCCACAAGAAAACATAATACAATTCATGAAGACAGAAAACCTACAACATCAAGTAAGCAATGGCAACATTTCAACCACTACTATCCCTACTATAGATAACATTCATCGCATGCTTGAAAGTGAAGACAAACTTGACCTTGTGCATAACATAGGTCAGATCTTTGGAAAATACCTTACCTCAACCACTAGTTATCATTTACCCTCGAAAAATATCACAAGTTGAGGAATTCAAATAGCTCCTCCCACAACACTTTCCTCTATTCCTACCTATACCAACCCTCAAGTCACAACAACAATGCAACCGACTAGTAATGTGACTTTGTCCTTGGGTATTTCTACTAGCATCCCTAGTACATTTGTGGAATCACACTTCATATCTCATACCACCTTACCATCTATAAGCATTCCATTCACTTGTCCCTTGAATACATACACACCTTCACCTTTTTCACCTCCATCTCATAATACAAGCAATGACCCTCTCATTAATCAACTTTTGCAAACCGTTTCATCCCTTCAAAAGAAAGTTTCCACAATTAACCAAAATCAAAATGGCCCACCTACATATTATGTCAAAAGTAGCCCCTTGTCCTTAGAGATATTGTAAACACTAATGCCACAAGGTGTAGAGGTTCCTATATTTTAGAAATATGGAGGGACAGGAGATCCTTCTAACCATGTTTCCACCTATACTGCCTTATGTAGTGACTTTATTCTTGAAGATAAACTCTTAGCTAAAATTTTCCCTAGATCATTGAAAGATACTGCCTTAGAATGGTTTTCTTCATTACCAAACATCTCAATTCATTCATTCAATGAACTTGTTGAGGCATTTATAAACCATTTTCAAGTGCATATGACTCCTAAGATGACATTGGCTGATATGATGAAATGTAAGCAAAAAGAAGAAGAAAAGATTACTGATTTTATCTCACACTATCAATCGCTTTATGGGTATGTGCAGGATCATGGTATGCCAAAAAGTGGCAATATTTGTAGGGTATGTGGCTGACGACTTTTTTTTCACCCAAAATTAATGAAACGAAAAGGGTTTTTAGAGGAGATTCTCAGCTTTCCAAAAATATAAATTATGATTTAATTTGAATTTAATAAATAATTATTATTCATTTTCTATTAGAATTATGACTAAAGTCCTAATCGATAGGCTGATTGAAAACATCTATAACTTTCAAACGGTATCATATTTTTGAATCCAAAACATGCATCACATTATATGCTTTACATACTATAGGATTAAAAAAAGAAAAATTAAATTTCGAATTTTGACCAAGTTAAGGTGGTCGAACAGACAAGTTTTTATATTTTCTAAAAGTTGTAATAAAAATTCATAATTAATTATTTATTTGGAAAAAATTACAAAAATATGCATCACATCCGGACATAAGTCCTCTACTTATATATAAAATATTACAAAAAATATTGTCATTTTATTATGGTTAGGGTGGTCAGACAGACACCTACTTCTTATTTTTTCCCTGAAATTTAAGTACTCTGCATTGAAATTTCAAATTTTCACCAAATAGATTTTATTTATTTTTAAATAAACCTATTATTTTAGAAACTACATTCAATTTTCTACAAATTATATTCTTACATATTTTTGAAATAATATAGATAACTTATTCAAATATTTACGTCAAGTTGCCTAACACTGATTTTTCTGAATTTTTTGCCACTTAAGGGCCTGTTTGGCATACCATGATCCTGCACATGCCCTTATTCCCAAATCGATGTCAAGGTTCTTGATCCTCACCTTCAAAATATGTACATAGATAATTTGCAATTTAAGATACAAGATAAGCTTACCATGATGAAATTACCCTCCTTAATGCACTTATGTACTACCCTCCGCGATTATCAAAACTTGGTTAGTAGTGTTGGAATCTGTGCCTCAATTCTTACTGACAAGAAACTCCTTGAAGGAAAAGTCATTGTGACATCATGGATGTATGGCCGAATAACTGTTATGAAGTTCTAAAATGTTCATATCAGTGTGATAGGGTTGATGTCTTGCCGACAAGACTATCGCTGTGACTTTTGGCATTCGGCATGACCTTTTGGTGAATGGAGATCCTTGGGTGACAGTTTTGATCTTATCGAGTTAACTCACGAGTGTCGGGGAGAAGTCCCAGCGAATGGTGAAAGTCTCACTGACGACATTTTGGTCATTGGCAAAACTCAAGGCTCTCGGGATAAAGTCTTGGTGATCTGCAGAATGTCTCGCCGATGTCGGGTTAACATAAAGGTTATCGGGGTAAATCAATAGCTTCGATAAGATGTCCTAGCGACATTAAAATGTCTTGCCAATGATGTAATGCATTCGGTATAGGTCTTGTTGAATGGTAGTCGTCGGTGTGACTTAGGACTTCGGTATGAAGTCCTGGCGAAGGCGAGTAGTCTCGCTGACTACTGGGCGTTTTGGTATGACTTCTTTAGCCATTGTAACGTCTTGGCGAAGGGCTTAAGTCTTGCTGACTCGGTAAGACTTAGGGAGCTCAGAGAAGGTCTTGGCGAAGACGAAGGGTCTTGCCGATAGGTGAAAGACTTCGGGGTAGCACAAGGCTATCGACAGAACATCTTGGCGAAGACGAAGGGTCTTGCTGATAGGTGAAAGACTTCAAGGTAGCACAAGGTTGTCGGTAGAAGGTCTTGGTGAAGACGTAGTGTCTTGCCAATGGAATGTCTGATCACTATGACTTATGCATTCGATATGAGTCTCGCCGATAAGGGAAACCTTTACCGATAGGATTGAATTGGATATCGATGGTTTCGTTATGTCATGTAACTGTCGTTATAGCATCTTGCCGACTCATGGAAGCTATAGTGATACTGATAGAGAAACTTTGTGGCATCGGGGAGACACTGTGAGTGTCTCACCGATATGCCAACAAAGTTGAACGTCGTTGACCATGTGATCATCCTATGTGGCATCCTACTAGTCCAATCAGAGGAAGGAGTTTTTCCAAACTGAAGTCAATTTTTTTTTGTAACTATTCTAGCGCTGGAAAAAATATCATGCAGGGAAAAATCAAGACTTGAATGGAAACTGTCTATGGTTGGCATTGGCGGATAAGGATGCACAGAAGATTTAAAGCAGATTGATTCTATTTTGTATGAAATGAATAGAGCGAGAGAATCGAGTTGTGAAGAGAGAGCATTGTCTGTAACTGGTTGAACAGTGAGAATAAGCTACTGTGACTAACACCAAAAAGTTGTCTTTCTGATTGTATGTAATTTTGTTACTATAATACAAAGAGATACAACTTTGTGTGGTGGGTTTTTTCCCGAAAGGGTTTCCCACGTAAAATCTGTTGTTTGATTTGTCTTTGTGTATTTGCTCTATTTCTGTTATTCCTTCATGTGTGTCTTAATTGGACTGTAGTTAGAAAATTAAAAGTACTGTCTTCTTACTCCCCTGTGGTTTTGACGTTAGGAAAGTTGTTTCCGCACCTCTGCTTTCCTTACAAGTGGTATTAGAGCCTGGCCAGTTGTGTTATCCTTGTGAGTGGGTTGGGTTTTTTTTGTGTTAAATCCTTTTCAGTGGGAGTTTGGTAGAGGTCTATTAATTTAATTACAGATTGAGATGGGAAGCACATCCAGTAGGATGGAAATAGAGAAATTCAATGGTAGCAATTTTGAGCTATGGAAACTCAAAATGGAAGATATGTTAGTTGATCGAGATCTTTGGACTGTTGTGTCTAGAACAATGCCTCAAGGCATGAAGCAAGAGGATTGGGACCTGGCAGATAGAAAGTCTAAGGGGCTGATAAGGCTCTGTTTGGAAAAATCTATTCTTCTGAATGTGTATGAAGAAAAGACTACCTCTTCCTTGTGGAAAAGAATGGCATCCATTTATCAGGGCAAGTCCTTAGTGAACAAGCTATTCTTGAGGAAGAAGCTGTACTATTTGAGGATGCAGGAAGGAGGGTTTGTTGCTGATCACTTAAATGCTTTCAACATGTTGATTGCTCAGTTGACATCTATTGGTGTAAAGATTGAAGATGAAGATCGTTGCATGCTGTTGCTGTGTTCTCTGCCTGATTCTTGGGATCATTTGGTGATGGCTATAGGGAGTACAACATCCACATTCAAAATGGAAGATGTTTTTGCTTCTCTGTTATTAGAAGAAATGAGAAGAAAATCTTTTGAGATGGCAAAGGAGGCTCTGGCTGTCAGAGGTAGACCAAAGGAGAAAGGCAAGAAGAAGGACAAGAAGTCCAGATCAAAATCAGAAGGGAGATCAAAGTCTCTTGGCAAGAAGTCAAAGGTGAAGTGCTAGAACTATGGGCAACCTGGTCATGTCCAAAAGGATTGCAAGGAGGAGAAAAAGAAGAACTCTTCTGGAAATGATTCTTCTCATAGTGATGCAGACTCCTTCATTGTAGCTTTGGCTACACGGGCATAGATGATGTCTGGCTGATTGATTCTGGAGCATGTTTCCACATAACATCTCATAGAGAATTGTTCACGAAGTATGAAGAATACAATGGTGGAAAGGTGTACTTGGCAAGTGATTCATCTTTGGAAATTGTTGGTCGTGGAAGAGTTAGAATTCAATTCCTTGATGGAAGAGTAAAGGGAATCAATGATGTGATGCATATACCAGGTCTGGCTCGAAATCTACTTTCTGTAAGTAAGTTGAATGATATCGTAGTGCAGGTCACATTCTCGGGAAATGGCTGCAAGATGACTAGAGGCTCTATGGTGCTGGCTAGGGGTGCTCGAATTGGTACTTTGTACAAGCTGGATGCACAAGCTATTCAATACAATAGTGTCTCTGCAAAGTCACTTAAGGCTGCTCATGAAGAAAAGAAGGAAAATGTTCCTGATGGTGTAAACTCCATTGAGATTAAACTTCCAGCAGAGAAGACTATGCTCTAGCATCATAGTCTTGGCCACATTGGTGAGAAAGGTCTAAAAACCTAGTAGAAGGGCTTGAAGATTGTAACCTTGAATTTAATTTCTGTGAACATTGCATATATGAAAAGCAGCACCATGTTTCATTTTATTCCAGTCCTCACAAAACTTCTAGTTTACTTGATTATATACATTATGATGTGTTTGGTCCAGTGAATGTTCCTTCTTTGTCTAAATCAAGATACTATGTGTCGTTTATTGATGATTATTCAAGAAGACCATTTGTATATTTTTTGAAAAGTAAATTAGAAGTGTTCAGTCGGTTTAAGGAATTTAAAAACCTTGTAGAAAATCAGACTGGTAGAAAAATAAAATGTTTAAGGACTGACAATGGCAATGAGTTTTGTTCAGATGAATTTGAAAGGTACTGTAAAGATCATGGGATCAAAAGACATAAGACTACACCTTATACTCCATAGCAAAATGGAGTTGCTGAAAGGTTCAACAGGACAATAATGGAAAGAGCACGAAGTATTCTGAGCAGTGTTGGCTTGGAGGAGAAGTTCTAGGCTGAAGCAGTCTCTACAACATGTTACTTGGTAAATTGCTCTCCTAACTCTGCTCTTGTTGAGAAGACACCTTTGGAAGCATGGTCTGGAAAGAAGCCCTCTCTTAGACATATTCGTGTCTTTGGCTGTGAGGCATATGCATATGTGCCATTTGAAAAAAGATCCAAGTTGGAAAACAAAGCTGTAAAGTGTATATTTATAGGCTATAGTGCTGGCATAAAAGGATACAAGATTTGGAACCCTGAGACTGAGAAGGTTTTGCACAGTAGAAGCATTATCTTTCGTGAGCTGAAACCTTCTACTTTGGATCTACAGTCAGAGAAGAAATCAAAAAATGAAAAGGATGTAGCAGCAATTCCTCAGACACCAGATAAAGAGGAATTGAAAAATCAAAATGTACCTAATACTAAGGAAAGCTCAAGCAGTTCTAAAAGTTCTGAAGATGATGAAGAACCACCTTAGCCTCAGCCTAAGAGGAGGTCAACTTGTGAAAGAAAGCAACCTGAAAGATATGGGTTTTCTTTAATTGAATCTACATGTGCCTATGATTTAATTTCTAGCACTGATGAACCTAGGACTGTGAAAGAGGCATTTAAAATGTTTGATTCAAACTCTTGGTTGGAAGCCATGAATCAAGAAATGGCATCATTAGAAAAGAATGACACCTGGAGTTTGGTTCCATTGCCTAAAGGCAAAAAAATTGTAGGGTGCAAATGGATATTCAAAAAGAAAATTGGTTTGAATGGCAATGTAGAAAAATATAAAGCAAGGCTGGTTGCAAAAGGTTATTCCCAAGTAGAGGGAATTGACTATGAAGAAATCTTTTCTCTTGTAGCTAAGCTGACATCTATTAGATTTCTTTTGCCACTTGCATCAACATATGATTTAAAGATTGCACAGATGGATGTGAAAACAACGTTTCTTCATGGTGATCTTGAAGAAGAAATTTATATGTCCCAGATAGAGCACTTTGTGGTAAAAGGTAAGGAAAGACTGGTTTGCAAGTTGAAGAAATCTATGTATGGTTTAAAACAGTCTCCTAGAATGTGGTACCAAAATTTTGACATGTTTGTTTTGTCATTGGGATTTGTAAGATCAAAATGTGATCACTATGTGTATTACAAAACTGAAAGTGATCAAATACTTATTATTGCTCTATATGTTGATAACATGTTGTTTATATTCAATAGTAAGCTAATGATTTCTGATCTTAAGTCTCAGTTGTCTACAAAGTTCAAAATGAAAGATCTTGGTGCAGCAGGGTACATTTTGGGAATGGAAATAACCAGGGATAGAAAGAACATAAATCTTTGGCTCAGTCAGAGTAAATATGTCATGATTGTTCTAGAGAGATTTTGTATGACTGAATGCAAGAAGCTAGTTATTCCAGTTACACAGGGAATGAAGCTATCTACTGAGGATTATCCAAAATATTCTTCTGAGATGGAGTACATGACCAATGTGCCTTATGCAAGTGCAGTTGGCAGTCTTATGTATACTATGGTTTGTATAAGGCCAGACATTGCCCAAGCAGTGGGAGTTCTTAGTCATTTTATGGCAAATCCTGGAAGAGAACATTGGGATGCTGTGAAGAGAGTGTTTAGATATCTGAAGGGCATTTTAGACTATGCTTTGTGTTACCATGGTAACTTGGTTGAACCACAGAAGACTCTTAGCATTCAAGGTTATGTGGATTATGTGTTATTGTTTATTTATTAATCTAATTGAAAACACAAACACAAATGAAACATTATACTAAAGAAAACTAAATGAAATCAAATAAAACAAAGTTTCTTCAGAGCCGTTTCATCTTCCTCTATCTCTAGGAATTTGAAGTTGCTGCTCTCAGATTTGATATAAGCTTCTCCAAATGGCTGCTGTAGAATGAGTATGCAAATGAAAAACCTCTATTCTATATGCTGTGGATTATGCACAGGGGCTGTGAATGAAAAATATCATGATTCTATACTGCTATTGCTATGATTCTATGCTATATTATGCTATGATTCTATGCTATGAAAGTATGAATGCTATGAAATTTTCCTATAATTTACTTGCTTAAAACTTCTATATCATTTGGAGCTCCCGTCAGTCGTATTTATAGATTTTTGCAGGCACAATCCCGGCTGGCAAGAATCTACGGCTATGAGATTGTCTGGTAGGTTTGAATGGTGAAAGATAAAGAAGTTGAGAAGAAAATGGGAGAGGTTGAGAGGTTGGAGAGAAGGATGGATTCCTGTCTTCAACCCACGGGAACAAGCCTGCACAGAAACAGAGAAAATTAATTTTTCTGTTTTGGCAGTTTGTTTCACGGGTGTTGAAGATAAATCCCAAAATTAATTAAATAAATAAATTTATTTAATTTCATTTATTGAATTTTGATTTTTGATTTTTATACTATGAAAGATTTAATTAAATATTTTAGAATATTTAATCATGATGTGACTTTAGAAGAATATGAAATATTTAGAAGAATTAATTAAATATTTTATGAATATTTAATTATAAATAGATATATGAATCGAATTAGAGGAATTAATTAAATATTTGAAATATTTAATTATAAATAGATATTTAGAAGAAGAAGAATATTTTAATCTTCATTTGAATAAGATATTCAAACTAAGATTATATGATAATTAATATAAATAAATCATAATATTTATTTAATTAATTAAGAAATGAATACGAAAAGATGATTAAATAAACTTATTTATTTAATCAAAATAAAATAATGGATAATATAAATAAATTATTTAAATTTATTTATACGCAGATAGAATTCGAAGATTTCAATTAAATATTAAAAATATTTAATTAATTACCAGACAATGTGATGTGACCATTTTTAAGTGTATACATTTTGCCCCTCTTTGAAGTGATGTGTTTTACGCATTGCTTCAAAAATTTTGAATTTTGCCCCAAATGTTGGTCGAAATGTTGATAGGTATATGCCCCCTCGAACAATGAATTGATAATATTTTGAATTTTTTTTTAATTTTATTTATTTTATTTTATTTTATTTTTCGATTTTTATAAATTTTGAAGATGTCGATTCATCGTTCGAAACTAATGATTTGAAGAAATTGACCCGAAGAGACATGAAATGAAAATTTGATGAAGAAATTGCCCCTGCTATGTGAAAATATGATAAAAATGCCCCAATTTGACCATTATATAGGTTAAAAATGTCATTTTCCATGTCATTTTCAATTTTAACCTAGTAAAATTTACAAATTTTTGAGCTCTGAGTTGATAATTATGGCACTTCCAGTTCACCAGCACCGTTTCGAGCGTATCCGACGACATCAGTGGCCAGCGCACTATGGACCTCTGGTATGTTTCTCGTAAATTTCTTGTCTCTCAAAAATTTTCTATTTTGTGCACGTTTTTCAATGTTTGAGTGTAGAAAAATGTGTTTTGGCGCCTTTGATGTTTTTCGTAGTGCATGTAATAGATTTCATAGTGCATTTGATTTTGTAGTGCTCTTAATGTATATCGTAGCGCATTTGATTTCGTAGCGCTCTTAATGTATATCGTAGCGCATTTGAATATTTTCGTAGCGCATATGATTTCATAGCGCATTTGAGATGTATCGTAGTGCCATTGACAAATTTTGTAGAGCTATGAATATGTTTTGTAGCGCATTTAATTCTATAGCGCTGATGATGAATTGTGTAGCGCATTTAACCAATTTTGTAGCGCCTTTGATTTTATGTTGTTGTAACCGATAAATTTTTTCCTAAAGTTGTTGGAGAACAAATAGTAGCTGATAAATTTGCTTTTAAAGTTCTTAAAAACAAATAGGACAGATAAGTTTTCTCCTAAAGTTGTTAGAAAGAAACTTGATGTTGATTATTTGCGTTCCATGATGATGAAAAACAAATAGTTTGATTGATTCGTTTGCTTCTAAGGTTGTTAAAAACAAACATGATTTTGATATTATTCGCATTTCATAATGATGATGAAAAAAACAAATAATTTGATATTTAGTTTTGGATTGATACGTTATGATGATTTGATATTGATGTTGCTTTGATGATGTATGTCAACAGGAGAGACTAGGTGTCTTGCAGTTACGAGAGACATTTCCGAGCACATGGACATTGATTCCACATTTATTACAGTCAGATAGAGATGTGATTGATGCATGTGGTTTGAGTTCATTACTTGATATGCCCGAGGTTCGCCTCAACAGGGCCCTATTGACAGCACTTGTAGAGCGGTGGCATAGTGACACCAACACTTTTCATTTACTGACAGGCGAGATTATAGTGACCCCCGAGGACGTATATCACATCCTACGGATCCCAGTGATGGGAGAGATAGTTGTATTTGATAGCCGAGAGGTTGGAGGCACTGATTCTTTGAGGAGGATTTTCCAAGATGGTCAGATCGCTGGGTACTTCATCCCCTGGGGTGAGATTATAGATACATACCCGCCACTACCAGCTATACTTGCAGGATTTATTGGAGGTGTTTTGTGCCCCGACCATAGGTCGAAGGGGTTTGCGATCGGAAGGGGTCATGTTTTGGAGAGCATGGTGATGCAGGGGACACGATATGCGTGGGGTACATGCATGCTAGCCCACCTATATGACGAGTTACATCATATCGTATATGGTAGAGGCTGAAGTTTTGCTGTTGGGTGCTCTTTATTACAGATATGGGCATGGGAGCATTTTGTTGTTTTACGTGGTCGAGCATACAGATGGAGATATGCACATATTATTGCTCAGCCGAGACTGGGCAAACTAGTGTATTGGCAGCGACTATTAGATAGTTTGGATACAGTATGCTGGAGACCATATTTGGATTGTGATCCATGGCCAGAGGATGCGAGGGAGATGCCTTTTGTATGCACTTCCAGATTTTTGATTGGGCGGACGACATGGATCCTGGAGAGATTTATTGCTGGGCGAGTATTGCGACAGTTTGGTCAGATTCAGGGTATGCCTGTGGGTTCAGCCATTTATGCGCGGTGACAGCCAGAGCTTGCAGTGTGGGGACCACGGATTTCTTATGAGGCAGCGGTGGTAGAGTTCACCAGTTTAGGAGCACAGATGTGGGATTACCGGGTGGATGTTCTTGATGCAGGGGCAACACCAGAGTATGTCCAGTATGTCCTAGAGCATCCAGTGCCATGTATGTTTGATCCTGATGAGGCTATTGCTCCTATTATTGCTCAGAGATGTTGACAAAGGGACTCAGAGTCAGGGGATGATGATTCAGAGGATAGTGACGATGATGAGAGTGATGGAGATGATGACTCAGAGGGAGATGATGGTGGTGATGGTAGAGGTGGAGATAGAGGTGTCAGGAGAGGCGGTAGGAGAGGTGGCAGAGGTGGTAGAGGGGGCAGAGGTGGACCACAGATGAGACACACTGACCCATCCCCTTCAGTAGATCTGATAGTATCTAGTCAGATATCGTCTCTACAAAGTACAGTACAGAGTTTGCAGGCTCAGCTATCACAGGCACAGGCCTTGATTACACAGTTGCAGGATCAGGTGACTTTGATTACTACTGAGAGGGATGCAGCTAGATAGCGGGGTGAGCAGGATATTGCCTTGGCAAATAGCCTACAGAGAGTAGCAGGTAGCACCTTGACGGGTGACATGATGAGAGAGGTTACTAGAGCCACCCGAGAGGATGAGTTTTACCAGACTCGATATCACGATGCAGTTCCACCTGAGCAGAGAGAGAGTTATGCGTAGTCACGATCTACCCATGGTCGGTCTCGTACTACTAGCAGGGGAGTGACACAGCCATTACCTCCAGGAGGGCCATCAGGGACAGGCGGAGTAGGTCCATCAGGGGCAGGTGGTACAGGTCCTAGGCCAGCTCCATCAGAGGATAGCACTGCCTAGTGCATTGTATATGATATTTTCATGATATTCTATTGAGACATTTTGTATACACCTTGAGATGATCACCTTTTTGATGATGTTATATCATTTGTAGTTGACATCCTTGTACATTTTGACATTCATTTTTGAGATATATGAAATGCAGTGATGATTTTACATGATATATGATGTATATTATATGTTATGTACTATATGATGGTTTCATAATGCATGTTATTTATATTCATGATTGTATGAGATGAAGTTTATTTGATGAATGAATGTATATGGTAATGATGTATGTAATGTATGCTTTGATTTTATGATTTTCTAATGCAAATATATATGAAAAATGTATGAAATGATATTTTTATGAATGTCAAAATATACTCAGTCATGTTTTTGAAAAGATATAACCATTTGATACTTTGCTAGCTTTTTAGAAATCTATAAATGCAAAATGCAAATTATAACATGAATGCAATCTATACTAACCATGCAGGACATTCATACAATATTGCCATTTGGATAGCTTATTCATGCTTTTTGTATCATCATAGAGCTTTGAAATGTTGAAAGTTAATACAAGCATCAAAGGGTATGTTAGCACCAGTGATGACCTGAGTATTACTTTCATGATTTTTGTTATAGCAAGTTAATACAAGCATGTAGGTATAATTGAACCGAGATGACCTGAGTATTTCTTGCATAAACAGACAAGAGTGAACCCTTTTCCCATGCAAATTCCAAAATGTCATCCATGATACATAGTAGAGCATGTCTCACGACCAATTTGCATAGTACTAATGATTTCCTCGCAAATAGCAGACAAAGAAAAATCATACTCCTTCCTTGCTTTTCTAGTTCAATACATCATTGAATTACTCCAGAGATATGATAGAAAATCAAACAACCATTCCATTCTCGCTTAAATTATTTCAAACATTTATTCAAACTAAGATCATCCAATTTGGTTATCATCATTGATATTCTCATTTCAATAGTTGTTTGGATCATTTTGCTTTGATGTCAATTGGCATTGAATAAGCCTGTTGTGGTTGATTTGATATGACAATGTTTATTGTGTTTTGGCAAACCATCTTGTGTTTGTTTGTGATGCTCAAAAAGCTTGTTGTCCCTCTTGCTTGTTCAGTCTATGTTGCTGCCCCCAGTGTAAACACAACCTGAATAGTATGGATATGTACAAATTTCATCAAGCCATGATGAAACATAAAGATTCCTATCATATGATATGGATATGAAAGATATGTATAGATGATAGATATGAATAGATATGGTATGAAAGATATGGATAAGATATATGATGTTCAAGAAGATCCTTAACCTTGTTAAGATCAAAGGTGGAAATGTAAGGAATGGGCATAGAGAGGATAATGACCATGAATGATAAGATGGATGAAACTTGTCCCTAAGTGTAGAGTGCAAGATGAATATGGAAGATATGATATGGATGATAGGGAGATGGAGGAAGGAATTAAGCATCAAGTTTCACAACCAAATATCCCTCTAATAAACCATGGTAATGGGAATTAGAATCCTAAATGTTGGCAGATTAATGATATGATGGAAGAATCTAAGGACTTATGCAAAAGTTTGGAGTAAAGGAGAATGATGGGAGATGAATGTTGGATAATGGATAGGAGGTTGGAAACTTATTTATGGATAAATGGAAAGGTTGAAAAGATCAAAATTTGCACACACCTTGAAGGGTGGTGGAGTGATGGAGGAAAAATGGATTTGGAAGGTGATAGGTTATTAGATGGAAAATTGGAGGAAGCTTTTGGATTAGCAAATTTGGATGCGAATTTAGATTTTATTGCTTCTATGAGACTTTTAGGAATCCACATGACTTTTGATTTTGATATTTGCTTTGTGGGCCTTTGTGGCCTTTGAGATTTTTCTTTTTGATTTATGGACCTTTGTGGTCTTTGAAAAATTCCTTTTTGCTTTGATGGGCCTTTGTGACCTTTGGAAATTGCCTTTGCTTTGATGGGCCTTTGTGGCCTTTGAAAATTGCTTTTGCTTTGATGGGCCTTTGTGGCCTTTGAAAATTGCTTTTTGATTTTTTGGATCAAATTTTCTTTTATTTTTGCATGACTCTTCAAGGAGACATGTTGATCCTTTGATACATGTGGATTTTGATATAGAAGCTTTTCATATTTGGCATCCAAATTGATTCCAAGACCAATGGGAGGGGTGGATTGAGGTGAATGATATGGAGGTATGATGGATGAGTTAATGAAGGAAGAATTTTGAAAGTGGATCAAGGATGTGTGTTTTTGTTGTTCTTGAAGAATAGGAGATGGAGAAATGTGGGACCCTAATATGGATGAAAGGATTGATGAGCTAAGGTTGGAATGATAAGGACCAAGGATAGATGAATGGTTTGATGAACTAGGATAAGGACCTAGGATAGATGGTGTTTTTATTGGACTAGGATAAGGACCTAGGATGGATGGAGAGTTTGATGGACTAGGATACCTAGGTTGAGTATGAGGTGTATAACCAAGGCCATGAGAATATGGATGTGCTTGGACAGAAAGGGGTTCTAGGATACCTTGCTCATGAAGACCTAAACCTTTTCCTTTGTAATTCATAATTTCACACATTCGTTTACCAATTGGATATGTATTGTTTGTGAAACAAGATGCGAGTCCATTGTGAAGAGGATATGATATGGATGAGAAGATAGGTTTTGGAAGTAAACTAGAATGGATAAAGGAGGAGGATCCCAATTTATAGGTGTGGGGTTCATGGATAACGTGAATAGGTGTAATAGGCTCTTGACATGGGATGATGGGGTGTTTTGATCTTGACTTGGAAAAGGATTATGAAATGGTATGAAAGGAATATCTTGATCATGAGGAGGATAATCATCTTCATGGGATGAAAGGGTATCCTTGAATGGAAGATTATATTGATCTTGATGAGGAAGGGAATCATGAAATTTTGTAGAAATCATATCTTGATCATCAATTGGTAAGACATCATTAGATAGGATGGAAGAAATATCATGCTCTTGTAATGCAATAGAATCATGGGATGGTATGGATTGATTAGATGATGACGAAGAAGAACTTGGAAGAATGTTTGTCTCTTGAGATGGAAGAGGATTATCATGGGTGAATAATGAAAGGAGGGGATCATCATATGGTCCTTGAGAGATGGGATCTTGATCAAAGATAGGAAGGGTTTGTAGAATGTTTTGATCAAGATGTGTAGATTGAAATGAATCATTGGATGTAAAGGATATGATAGAAGAAGGTGATTGAATGAAATCGTTATCTTGAGTGAAAGAATCATGAGGTTCATTTGGAATTATGGGGGATGAAGATAAATGCATGACATGATAGGATTGGTCAATTTTATTTGAGGGCTTAGATTTGGGCTTCTTATTCAACCTTTGCAAAAATTCAAAAACATTGAATTTGGATGATGTTGCTTTTGGAGGAGAAGAGGTTACATTCATATTTCCGTCAAAAGACTTCGTAGTTGTGCCCCCTTGTATTTCATTGATTTGCCTTTGGAGTGCTCTTGTTTGTTGGGGAAGACTACTAAGATTATGTAATGGAGTTTTAATCTTTCCAGGATCTTCCTTAATTTTGTCCATATTGTAGTTAGAGGGCAATTTGGCACCTTGGTTTGCTAAGAAAAGAAAGTAGCCTTCTTTATCTCGCTCTAACATCTTGTCCAAAATTTGGTGAGACTGTGGATCCTGTTCAACTTCTTGAATCATTTCATCGGTTATCTCATTATTTGAACTATTCCCAGTATGAAACCTATGAAAAATATTTTGTTCCCTATCACCCATGTTGTAAAGTGGACAACAGGCATATGCTTTTGAAATGTTTTTCTAGACTTAGATCACAGTTTTATAAGTGCAAAAATGATGATGTCTTGATCTGATAAGATGAAAATCTTATGATATGATCAAATAATGTTTCTAACTCTTGATTGTGGCTTCCAAGATGAAAGGATATCAGAATCCTGTTGGGGAAGTTGAATCAATAATCAAAACTTGTTTGAAAAGATGCACTTTGAGATTTGATCCTAGTCTTGAAAAATGATGAGTGTGATCAATGTAATTGTGAGTTTTAGATGATCTTTACTGAATTAATGTATTGAAAACACATCAAGCAAGTTGTAGAATAGTTGTTTTAAGCCCTATGCTAAACAAGAAGTGTATGACCAAAATGTTGTTCAAAAATGATTTTCATGGGTTTTACACATGATAAACACTTCAAACAGACTCACTCTTAGTTCTCAAGTAGGTAATCATAGTAATCAACAGCCCACATCTTAAAACTACGTCGACTCACACAGCCATGTCACCCCTGAAAGGGCGCCCGTGTTTTTGTCTTTTCCAGGTGCGTACTCAGAGTCACGGAAGTGGATACCGGATCCCCTGAGCAAACAATCCTTGGCAGTTATATGGTGAGTATCTTGGGGGTAGATTCTTCCCTCCCCTGCACTGTGATTAAAATGATGTTCGGAAACTGACTTGGTAAGATACTACACTAGGTTCTTAGTAAGGGTTTCCGTTCGGTGTGGCAAATGATAGACTCCCTCAAGAGACCTCCCTACCTTTAGAACAAAGGCTTTGGGGATGGTTATCAATGCACACTACCGTCGAATGGGATTTTCATCAACCATCCGCATTTGATTATAGTGGGTTGGAAAACTTGGCTTTAGTTGTTCCCACTTAGGTCGTTCCCGTAGGGTGAGTACTTTTTCCCACTTCGGCAAGCCTTCTAAAAGAAGCTAATAAAATAGGAAATTGCATAAAGGGAAATAGGTGAGTTTGGCATTTTGATCACCCAGTTAAGGGGAGAGCATAGGCCTATCACCGTTGAAGCAAAGCAAACAAAGATTTAGTTTTTAAGCACCAAATGAAAATTTTCTAAACTAAGTGAAGATGTTGCTTCACATAAAAAGAAAATTCTTTTTTAAGCCCAAAATGAAACATGAAGTGTCTACCCTAGGATTGATTCATTTTACTTTAGATGACTACCCTAGGATTGGTTCGTTTTACTTTAGATGACTACCCTAGGATTGATTCTTTTTACTTTAGATGACTACCCTAGGATTGGTTTGTTTTATCCTTAAAAATTTCTAACTGTCTGCAGCTGCGTTGGAATCAGTTAGACTGTTTTACAATTATAGATTACAAAATACTACCTTTTAAAAGTTGCGCTGCAACAGATATTATAGGCATTGCAATACTAATTACAAGCGCTGCAATATCTCTTATGGGCGCTACAAAATTGATTAAAGGCGCTGCAGTACTGATTATGGGTACTGCAAAAGTGATTATGGGCACTGCAAAATTTATTAAAGGCGTTGCAATAGTTGTTAAGGGCGCTGCAATAGTTGTTAAGGGCGCTGCAACAATCTTCAAATGCGCTAAACTAGAGATGAAATTCCTGAAACGTGTTGTCTGCGCCATTCCACTGTTTTTGTCTGTAACCTGTCAAAAGAAACTGCAAACAGATATTAAAAAAAGGGGGCAAGAGCCCCACGGTGGGTGCCAAAAATGTGTTATTGTTTATTTATTAATCTAATTGAAAACATAAACGCAAATGAAACATTATACTAAAGAAAACTAAATCAAATCAAATAAAACAAAGTTTCTTCAAAGTTGTTTCATCTTCCTCTATCTCCAGGAATTTGAAGTTGTTGCTCTCAGATTTGATGTAAGCTTCTCCAAATGGCTGCTGTAGAATGAGTATGCAAATGAAAAACCTCTATTCTATATGCTGTGGATTATGCACAGGGGCTGTGAATGAAAAATATCATGATTCTATACTGCTATTGCTATGATTCTATGCTATGAAAGTATGAATGCTATGAAATTTTCCTATAATTTACTTGCTTAAAACTTCTATATCATTTGGAGCTCCCGGCAGTCATATTTATAGATTTTTGCAGGCACAATCCCGGCTGGCAAGAATCTATGGCTATGAGATTGTCTGGTAGGTTTGAATGGTGAAAGATGAAGAAGTTGAGAAGAAAATGGGAGAGGTTGAGAGGTTGGAGAGAAGGATGGATTCCTGTCTTCAACCCACGGGAACAAGCCTGCACAGAAACAGAGAAAATTAATTTTTCTGTTTTGGCAGTTTGTTTCACGGGTGTTGAAGATAAATCCCAAAATTAATTAAATAAATAAATAAATTTAATTTCATTTATTGCATTTTGATTTTTTATTTTTATACTATGAAAGATTTAATTAAATATTTTAGAATATTTAATCATGATGTGACTTTAGAAGAATATGAAATATTTAGAAGAATTAATTAAATATTTTATGAATATTTAATTATAAATAGATATATGAATCGAATTAGAGGAATTAATTAAATATTTGAAATATTTAATTATAAAATAGATATTTAGAAGAAGAAGAATATTTTAATCTTCATTTGAATAAGATATTCAAACTAAGATTATATGATAATTAATATAAAGAAATCGTAATATTTATTTAATTAATTAAGAAATGAATATGAAAAGATGATTAAATAAACTTATTTATTTAATCAAAATAAAATAATGGATAATATAAATAAATTATTTAAATTTATTTATACGCAGATAGAATTCAAAGATTTCAATTAAATATTAAAAATATTTAATTAATTACTAGACAATGTGATGTGACCATTTTTAAGTGTGTACAGATTCTAATTGGGCAGGGGACATTGATAATAGAAGATCCACCAGTGGATATATTTTCATGATGAATGGTGGTGCAGTGAGTTGGATGAGCAAACGGCAGGCTGTAGTAGCTTTGTCTACTATAGAGGCAGAATACATGGCAGCCACACATGCCTATAAAGAAGCAATCTTGGTTAAAACGTTTTTGTTCTAACATTGGCTTTGATGCAGAAAATATTACTATCTACTATGACAGCCAGAGTGCTATATGTTTGGCAAAGAATCCTACTTTCCATGCCAGGACGAAACATATAGATGTATAGTATCATTTTGTACGAGATATGGTGGAGGATGGGAAGGTCTCTTTGGAGAAAGTGGATACTTTGGAGAATGTTTCAGATGCATTGATGAAGCCTATGAGCACAAACAAGTTCAGTTGGTGTGCTAGTTCGATGGGCCTCTTGGCCCATGAATCTCAGTAGTTTTATGTTTCTCTGGAGGTGTCAGTAAGATCTTCGTCAAGTGGGAGCTTGTTGGAATCTGTGCCTCAATTCTTACTAACAAGAAACTCCTTGAAGGCAAAGTCGGTGTGACATCACGGATGTCTGGCTGACTAACTGTTCTGAAGTTCTAAAATGATCATATCGGCGTGACAAGGTTAATGTCTTGCCGACAAGACTATCGCTGTGACTTATGACATTCAACATGACCTTTTGGTGAATGGAGATCCTTGGGTGACAGTTTTGATCTTATCGAGTTAACTCACGAGTGTCGGGGAGAAGTCCTAGCGAATGGTGAAAGTCTCACCAACAACATTTTGGTCATCGACGAAACTCAAGGCTCTCAGGATAAAGTCTTGGCGATCTGTAGAATGTCTCATCGATGTCGGGTTAACATAATGGTTATCGGGGTAACTCAATAGCTTCGATAAGATGTCCTAGCGACATTAAAATGTCTTACCGATGATGTAATGTGTTTGGTATAGGTCTTGTCGAATGGTAGTAGTCGGTGTGACTTAGGACTTCGGTATGAAGTCCTAGCGAAGGCGAGTAGTCTCGCCGACTACTAGGTGTTTTGGTATGACTTCTTTAGCCGTTGTAACGTCTTGGCAAAGGGCTTAAGTCTTTGCGACTGGTTAGACTTAGGGAGCTCAGAGAAGGTCTTGGCGAAGATGAAGGGTCTTGCCGATAGGTGAAAGACTTTGGTGTAGCAAAAGGCTGTCGACAGAAGGTCTTGGCGAAGATGAAGGGTCTTGCTGATAGGTGAAAGAATTCGGGGTAGCACAAGGTTGTCAGCAGAAGGTCTTGGAAAAGACGTATTGTGTTGCTGATGGAATTTCTGATCACTATGACTTATGCATTCGATATGAGTCTTGCCGATAAGGGAAACCTTTTCCGATAGGATCGAATTGGATATCGATGGTTTCGTTATGTCATGTAACTATTGTTATAGCATCTTTCTGACTCGTGGAAGCTATAGTGATACAGATAGAGAAACTTTGTTGTATCAGGGAGACACTGTGAGTGTCTCACCAATATGCCAACAAAGTTGAATGCCGTTGACCATGTGATCATCCTGTGTGGCATCCTGCTGGTTCAATCAGAGGAAGAAGTTTTTCCAAACTAAAGTCGATTGTTTTTTGTAATTGTTGTAGAGCTGGAAAAAACAACATGCAGGGAAAAATCAAGACTCAAATGGAAACTGTCTATGGTTGGCATTGGTGGATAAGGATGCACAGAAGATTTAAAGTAGATTGATTCTATTTTGTATGAAATGAACAGAGTGAGAGAATTGAGTTGTGAAGGGAGAGCATTGTCTATAACTAGTTGAACAGTGAGAATAAGCTACTGTGACTAACACTAGAGAGTTGTCTTTTTGATTGTATGTAATTTTGTTACTGTAATACAAAGAGATAAAACTTAGTGTGGTGGGTTTTTTCCCGAAAGGGTTTCCCACGTAAAATATGTTGTTTGATTTGTCTTTGTGTATTCACTCTATTTCAGTTATTCCTTCATGCATGTCTTAATTGGACTGTAGTTAGAAAATTAAAAGTACTATCTGCTTACTCCCCTGTGGTTTTGACATTAGGAAAGTTGTTTCCACACCTCTGCTTTCCTTACAAGTAGTCAAGATGAAAAACCCACTTCTAGCTGTATTGAGAAGTCCAAGTTCACAAACCAAAACAATTACCAACCTTTTAGGAAGAAAAATAAAGGATTCCTCCAACTAAATCCCCCTCATCAAACAACTTTACATGTCAATAACCAAGCAATTTTTGTAAAAGCATTGATACCCTTTAGCTATGGGGACCCAAAAAGGCAATTCACTCCCTTACCCGATACCCTTCATAATATAATGTCACAAATCTTAGAATATAAGATGATTATCTTGACTCTCATTAAATGTCACATTCCTAATAAACCATTACCCATAAACCATAGACCAAATTCTTATTGTCATTACCACCATCAAAATGGACACGATATGGAAAATTTCAAGCATATTAAATATCTTATGCAAGACCTCATTGATTCTGGTTGTGTTTTCATTCGAATTGTTAGTGATCAAGGAAATAAGTATGTTTCCCCTCCCAGCCAAAGCTTGCAAATCTTTACCAACCCTATGCCTAATCATAACATTTCATTTGTCAAAGCTAGTGAAACTAAAAGAATGATGTGATGAATGTTGACATGAATGACGATAATGATGATACTTTCCAAAATGATCCTATAGATATTGATCCTATGGATGATATGGTAGGAGTGATAGATGTTATACCTCATAAGGGATGAACTAAAAAACCTTCTTGATCTTTTTTTCTCCTCACAAGATATACTTAAACATGCACTTGATGGTCCTCTTTACATAGCTGGATGAATCTATGACAAGCCCACTACTGGGATACTAATAGATCCCATTTGTGGAGAAAACATGATCACTAAAGAATTCTTACTCATACATGAGCTCTATCAAGAAATATATGATAAACTAAAAGCATGGATCAAGATGCATAACAATTTTGCTTTCCTTATGATGGGATTGATCACCCTTCCTTTACAAATAGGACCGAAAGAATTAGATGTCTCATTCTCCATCATCTCACAGTTGTACCAATTTCATGTGAAGCTAGGTTATCCATGGCCTCACTCCATGAAAGTCGTACCTTTAGTTGTACATAAATGATTAAAGTTTCCATTTGACAATTCAATTTTCACTGTGCATCATAGTGGCTTTAACCCTTGTCTTCCTATGGAAAATTTTCCTTAGATTTCTTTTGTCCCGAGCCTATGGAAACTACCAAACCTTAAGAAGACTTCTTTTTCAAATCCTACCAAAAATTTAAGGAAAAATGTATAGCATAAATATCCCTTTGAAACATGCCTCAATCAACGACCGAGTCTACCATCCTTGATGAAACCAGGATTCTACCCAAAATACATTCCAAACAACCAAGACCAACCTAACACATATCCTTTTCCTACTTCCTACA
The DNA here is from genome assembly GCA_007258455.2 of Sequoia sempervirens. Classification (NCBI taxonomy): domain Eukaryota; kingdom Viridiplantae; phylum Streptophyta; class Pinopsida; order Cupressales; family Cupressaceae; genus Sequoia; species Sequoia sempervirens. Next base: position 74,384 of record VDFB02035133.1, read on the forward strand.
AAATACCAAGAGATAATGAAAAAATTCATGTCACGCCCCCTAGAACAAAATAAGTTTACAAAGTCAAAGAGAAAGTGATTGAACAACCTTCCATGGCTTCTTCTATTCCTCCCCTTAGGGAAGAAAAGAAACCTATGATTGATCATTCTTCTCCTGCACAAACACAACTAGAAAACCAAACTAAAATAAAAATAGGTGCTAGAGAGTGTAGGCATAGACGACATGCCCTTTCTCAAAGGTTAAATGAAGAAATAAACAAAGAAAATAAAGAACCAAACTTGACTAAAGAAATGCATGACAAGTTTCCCCCTTTGCCAACATAAAAAGATCCTATATTACAACCACAACAAGAGATGAACCCTTCTTTATAAATTATCATTTGACCTCCTATTTTTATTAACTTGAATGACGATGAGGAGATTGCAAACATTGATGAACAAGTGTATAATGAACTGAATACATTATTTTCCTCTTCCATGAGATTAAATGGAAATTATCCTAAGAAGAGTGTTGAAGTTGGCAATGACCCTAGTTAGACACTTGCTATTGTCCCTTTGGATATTTTTTCACCTTCGAAATACAATGAACATGATTGGGATGAAAAAAATCTACTTTAGGTTGAATCACATGTGCCTTACTAGTCTTTGGTATTTTTTCTTTTTCATTTTTCTTTGTATGATTACATGTGTGTGATGTGATCCATCGTGACGTTTCATTTGATGTTCTCTCTCTCTCCTTGTGAAATTCCTCTATTTGTACCTACATTCTTGTCTATGTCATAAATCTATAAAAATATTTTCCTTTTATCCTTTTCTTTGTCTTCTATTTCCTTTTGGGGATGATGCAAGGCATCGAGACATTCTTGTCCCTTCCATGTTGACCCAAAAGATTTTCCTTTATATTTTTCATTTTTTTTGTGTTTTCCTTTTGGGGATGATGCAAGGCATCGAGACATTCATGTCTCTTCCATGTTGACCCAAAAACTTTTCCTTTATATTTTTCATTTGTCTTGTGTTTTCCTTTTGGGGATGACATAAGGCATCAAGAAATTCATGTCTCTTCCATATTGACCAAAAATATTTCCCTTTATCTTTTTCATTTGTCTTGAGTTTTCCTTTTGGGGATGATGCAAGGAATCAAAAAATTCATTCCTCTTCCATGTAGAACCAAAAGTTTTTTCTTTGTTTTCTCTCTCTTTGTGTCATTCTTCTAGTTCTATAAGTATTTGGGGAATGATGACAGTTCTAAACTCTCTAAAAACATTGTGGCAATAACATACTAACCCCGAATCCATAGATCCCTCGTGTATTTGGAGTTTCATTTTGGGGGAAACACCTTACTTTTCCATGACGTAGCTTTATTTGGAAACATATGACTTGGCATAGGGCTTTCCGAATAAGCTCCCATGCCCTCTTTCTTGTTAGCATTTATAATTTTCTACTTTAAAGTAATTTCTCATAGCATGGTGTTTAGAAATTTCTTTAAAGTGGGGGAATATATTGGGACTATTATTTTGCATTTCATATTTCATGGTGTAGTATTCTTGCTTCATATGATGTTTCTTTTGCTTCATGGATTACATTGGGTGTGATGTTCTTCAAGAGCATGATCTATCTTAGCACATTATATTCCTATTAGTGGCTTGATGTGACACACTACATCCCCTAAGGTGTGAATCTTCTATTCTTCGATTGGTCCTCTCTTGGAGACATTAGGCACAATGTTCCCTAAGTTTAAGACCTCACATGAACTAAGCAAGACTCGTTTGAATGTTCCCTATTTTGCATTTACAAAATTTTGGTTATATGGCCACCTTGAATAACGTACTTTGCATGCCTTGGAGCCATCTTGTTTTTTCATGAGTTCCAAACATAGGAAGCTTGTTTTTCCTCATGAAGCTCATAGTTCATTGTTGTGTTGTGCCTTATTGAAGTTATCAGGAGGTATAACTTTGGTATTGTTTGATGGGAAGCCCAATCGAGGCATGAATTTCCCTTAGCCACTCATGTGTGTGTGTGACCACATACTGACTGTGTGTGTATGTGTCTCACCTTCTTGGATTTTTGACCCAATAGATGGCCTAAAGTTTCGTTGCCTCAGAGTGAGCATGCATTTTTGGACAAACAACCTAGATCTAATCCATATCAAAATGGACAAATGGTCAAATCTTGATCCCCCCCTTTCTTCAACCTTTTCTTTTCTCTTTATCTTTGGAAGTGTATGCTTGTGCCTTGTTATTTCTCTTTATATCATTTTCATGTGTATTATTTTGTTTCTATGTTGGTTTTCCATAGGATCTACATCTTGGGGGCTTGATCACCCCTCTTAATCGTTATCATCCTATCTTATCAGCATTGGTGCATTTGCATCCCTCTTGATGTGAGTTTTTCTACTTTAGTGTGAGTTGGAAGAAAGTTCCTCCTCTCACTAAAGTGGGGGCTAAATGTGGAAACAAAAAAAGTATTCATTTAATTTTTCTTTCCCATTTGGGCCCTCCTTGTTTGAGCATAATGTTGCCTTGATTTAGTGTTGTAATGTGTTTGACACATTCACATTAGGTCTTGGGCCCTTGTGGAGTAAATGAACTTAGTTGTACCCTATTTTAAGGTGTTGTAAATTTTTGTAACACACTTTCACACCTTTCTAGGTTTTTCATAAATAATTGGGCTTCTTTGTGTCTTATTTGGCCTTATTTTACATCCACAAACCTTAATTAATGCATCTTTCTAAGGATAATCCCAAAATAAATCAACACCCAATCATAATTCAAATGTTTTTAGGTTGTGTGGCCTAGATGTAGTGATTTTGGACTCATACGCCACCTTGGGCGTATGAGTCCCACCTAGATTTTTGGGTCTCAATCTAGATTTTGCATCATTATAAGCATTTTTTAAAATGGCCCCATAATTAATGCCTAATGGGACTCATATGTCACTTCTAGCATATGAGTCCCATTTGACCCAAAATTAAATTTAATTCAAATTCTTGGTGGGATTTTATCCTCCTAGATCTAATGTCGGCTTGTAGTGTTGTAATTTCATGAAATTGGGCATAAAAAAGTATAAATACAAGGTTCTTTGACTCATTTTCACCCAAGCATTCAAGATATCACCTAAGACTTTTGTGAGAGCATGTATCCTAGAAAATTTGAGTTCAAAATAACATTCAAGAGCATTCAAGGGCTGATTATCAAGTGTTTTAGAGCATTATTCAAGTATCAAGCGTCATGTCAAAGTCATCATGCATCATGTTTTTTTTTGAGCTAACATTTATGATGTAGGGTTTCATGATTCAAGCTAGCATTCAAGTCAAGGTCTACCACATTCAAGCAAGAGTCAAGATCTACATCCATTGGAGCCACCTCATACATGTTTACAACACTTTATTGTTAGGGTTTGGTGAGTTGCAACATTACATCTTGTTCATTCATCATTATCCTTTCCTATTTCATTTCATTTCAAGTTTTGATTACCAAAATGAGGTTTGACCAAGGAAAACCCCTTTCTACTAATAAAACAACATTTTTCCCTCTCTTTTGTTTGTGATTTATAGACCTAGGTTGAAGACATATTGAAGAGAAAGCTTGGAGAAAGTTGTCAAATCATTCAAAGTTGTCAAAGTTGTCATCCTACATTGAAGATCATTGGAAAAAATCTACAGGTTGCAAATTGAAGATTCAGATCTAGAAATCAAGTGGAAAGGACAAAGTAGATATTGAAGAGAAGAATCAGACCTTGAATTTCTAGAAATCCATAACTAGATTGATACGCCACTTCTAGCATATGAGTCCCAGTATAGGCCAATTTTTAGATTTTTGTAGATCTAGAATCTATACTGTCAAAAACATGTTCCTTCCTAGAAACCCTAATCTGGGACTAAATCACCTCATCTACCATATGAGTCTCGGTCAGCATTAAAATCAATGTTTCCAACATTTTGGAGCTTCATTTAGTTCTCTTTATGTTTCTAGGTGCACACCTTTCATATCTCAGTTTTCTATTATGTTTTACATACTTTTCTAGGTCATTTAGTGAAAGTTTACATTGCATTAGGTTTAATCATTTGGTCTTGCATTTCATTTGTCTTTCCAATCCCTAGCTTGGTGGTAAACCCCTCTTTAGTTCATAATCATACCCTAGGACAACCCTATTGTGAGATCTCTTTCTCCTTTGCATATCTTAGATTGAGAGCTCTAGGGTTGCCCTTCAATGAAATGATTGTGAAATTTGTTTTCTCTATCTTAAACCATAAGTAGAAAATCCATTTTCATGGTGTTTCAGCTCCAAATCTTCTAATTTCCTTGTTTCACATTCAAATAATTAACACTTATCCCTCCTTGCATACATGTATAAAAAATATCCTTAACTCAATAAACACAAATAAGATCTACACTGAAGTATGTATGAACATAAGATCCTCAAAATCTACATATATTTTGATAGTAACACTCTTTGAAAGATAAAAAGGACTTACATAATCATGTTGCCTCTTTGGATAACCAAGCCTAAAAAATATTAGACTTCATTCACACAGATGCAAATTCCAAGAACTACCATACAAATTCATTCACTGTTCTTACTTCCAAATAAACTTCAGTCACCTATAATCTCATTTAGACCATACTAAACTATGCAAAGAAATCATATTTCATGAATGTAGATAGATAGAGGCATCATATAATCCTCTTATAATTTTTTATTCAAATATCTCTCCCTATGCATTATCTTGACAAAAACATGTTATCACAGTCTTCAAAACCCTTTCATAGTGCTCAAACCTCAATTAAAAATACCCTTAATGCATTAGCTTAGATCACTATACTATCATTGCTTAAAATAGTTACAAAACTGTGTGCAACTAAAAAACATGGGTGATGACACCCATATTTCTTTCAATTGGAAATCCTCGGGAAGTGATTGTTCTACAACTTTAAATGAGGACCTTTCATCTTCAAACCATGCCATTCCATCAATTAAATAATAACCATTGATCTTATTTTGGGCGGTATGATAGAAGACCTTAACCAGTCTAGCCAGTTACAGTTAGGAGAAAGGGATTGTTGTCAAATGAACTTGAGCCCTCAAGTTGTCACTTAAGTGACTTTTCAAGTAGTATATCAAGTCAATAGGCGAATATAACCTAAAGTAAAACTCTACTTTTAAGGCCTTCAAAATACATAAACCTTAGGTCTTCAATGAATATTATAGTCTTAGGGTTTTAGGTATGCTTAGAGTTTTAGGTTATAAAGTATAGAGATTTCAACAACTATAACCCTAAAATGGGATTGCCATGATGTCTTTAAAACAAAATGCCAAATTTTGAAAGGTAAGAAATAATAACAAACTCTGCTCGTATCTCTTCCTTTAGAAACATTCTTGAATGGAAAAAAAACCATTCCACTGAATACCTTGTTTTTGAAAAAAATATCTCATAAAGATGTCATAAAAAGACACACACCACTTTTGCATCAATAAATGAACTACAGTACACTTGACTTTTGCATCAATGAATGAGCTATAGTACACTTGAATTTTGCATCAATGAATTCACTTACCAAACATCATTACTTTTGACACCAATGATTTGCAATGCCAAATCAATCACCAAACACCATGAAATGAATCAAAAAGCATCAACACCATAGAATGAATGAACAAGTACCTTTACCATGCTCTGTCATCTATGACAAGCATCAAAAAAACCTTTGACACCAATAAAAAACTTCATTCCCTTTGTTTCCTTTGACTTCAATGACAAACATCAATAAACTTCCCCTTTTTCATTGATGTCAATTCTACATGCTTGCAAACCTATCACTCCCCCTTTGACATCAAATACAAAGGAGTGCTCCCCTTAAAAAATAGGTATACATCCATTGAAAGAAAAGCACTATCATTACACACTGAGACTGAAAGTAGAGCACTGTCATCTTGTCTACAAATAGAGAATTGTAGTAAGGAAGAGTGGAAAATAACACTTGCATATCAATATACTTTGACTAAACAAATAGTGGTTTTACCCAAAACAATATCATGCATAACACTATTAAATTTTTGCAAGACTGTCATTACACTGGCAAGGTTCTCTTATGGGAATTGATTGCATATCACTATCATTTCCAGAAATTCCAACACTACCCTTGCATTCTCTCAAGGAAAACATCATTTTGCAAGAACATACAATCCAAAAACAAATGAATATCACCATTAAACTATGACCTACTAGACCTTTGTGATTGAGATCACTGACAAACTATGACTGAACATTCATGTAAATAACTATATTTTATAAACCTATATGACTCTTTCTCCCTCTCTAACTTATCACTCCACTAGGATCTTTGATTTATGAAACAAGAGTATTGTCCACTATGATTTGTGATTCTTGCACAGTGTTAGCTATTCTTGCACTGTCAAGCACTAAAGTCCATATGTATTTCCAAGTACTGAATGAAGCCCATTTGTGAGTCGTGTCTATCACAAATCGCTGTCACATTGTCACTAGTTCTATCACTGAATACAAGCACTTCACAGTGTTACAAAACACATACAAATCACAGAGGCACTATCCATCACCACAATTGTGAGTCACTATCCATCATTATAATGACTAGCCAATGTCATGTCATACAAATAAAATTTAATCACTTTCTATCCATCCATTATAATCTATTTCATCAGTTACTATATCATGTCAATGTTTGCATACTATCACCTTGTATTCCATACCTATCACTTTGTATCATCTGCATATTGTCACCTACTCTTTGATCACTATAAAATATGTTTGAAATGTTTGCATACCAATACCACTATCACTAGCCATAGAAATAAGACCCATTGTAAAATGTAATTCAATTCATAACACTACTCCCCCTTGGAAAAATAGGGTATGTCATAGTGTTCTTGCAATGACATCAATCTAAAACACTACATGTGATACATAAAATACATGAACAAGGAAAATAAGAATCAACAATCCTACAAACCATTTGATGGTATATGGTACATACACTACTGGAATTTTAATGACCTAATTTCAGGGATAAAAGAAAATTTATGAACTCCCCTTGAAACTAAACTAGATCTCTTGTATTAAGAGATAGAGGAGAGTGATAGAACACTCAATATTTGCCTCAAATTCTCAAAGGAATCCTTAGGAAAAGGTTTCGTAAATATATTTGCAACTTGGTTGGCAGTAGAAACATATTTCAAAACAACTTCATTTGCAAGAACTTTATCCGTTAAGAAGTGAAACTTTATATCAATATGCTTAGTTCTTGAATGCATAGCATAATTATTAGAGATGTTTATAGCACTAGTATTGTCAAACAAAATAGGAACAGGTTGAGGTACATCTACCTTAATGTCTTTAGACCTAGGAACTAACTCCCATGTCTTGTTCTTCTCTATTTGACTTAGTTCTTCCACCATGACCTTAATTGTAATTCTTTGGATCTATTTTTGATAACAAGCAAAGGTTGGCTTAGTCACTTGATTGTGCAAGTTTTCTTCTTGTTTTCACTCCTACATTTTTGTCCCCAATAATCTGCTCTTCAGGATGATTTCTTTGTATAGATTTTGAAGGAGTCTTTGTCACAACCTCAATAGTTTTTTCAGATGCTTCTTCTTTCTTTGGAACCTCTTTTTCTTGTTTAGATTCGTATTCTTCTTCAACATCTTCTAACTGTTATTTACCAGGCTACAACTTTTCATCAACTTTAACATTAGTACTTTCAACTATTCTTTTGAGTCTCTTATTGAAACACTTATATGCTTTGCTATGTGTAGAATATCCTAAGAATATTCCTTCACCACATCTAGACTAAAAACTTCCCAAACCTTCTTCATCTATTTTAATAAATAATTTGCTACCAAAAATCCTAAAATAACCAACATCAGCTGACTTACTATACCAAAGTTCATATGGATTTGTTTTGGTATTTACTCTTAATTTCACTCTATTTAGAGTATACACAACTATGTGAAAAACCTCTTTCCAATAAGTGTTTGATAGTTTGGAATTATGAAGCATTTTCCTATCCATATTCTTGACTATCCTATTTTTCCTTTTCACAACACCATTTTGTTGAGGTCTCCTTGAGGCTGCAAATTATCTTTTAATACCATGTCGATCACAATAATATGAAAAATATTTTGAGGTGTATTCTCCACCCTTATTATAACTTAAGAATTTTAGTTTTTAGTCATCCTTGAATAGTAATCAATGAAAATAAAGAAGTGTCTCTCTCCATTTAAAGCTCTTGTCCTTGTAGAACCACACAAATCTGTATACACTAACTATAAGGGTTTTTTAGATGAGTGTTATTTTTTCTTGAAGTTGATTTTTTTACTTCCCATGTTGGCATTCATTGCATATGCTACTCACAGGCTTAGTAAGTTTAGGCATGTCTCTTACATTTTTATTTCTACTAACTTTGATTAGATTATCAAAGTTTAGATGTCCAAGCCTTCTATGCTACAACCAGCTTTCTTCCACTTGTCCCATAAGAAAATTCTTGTATATCCATCTTTGGTTTTAGTTCTTATCATGAAAGGGGCATGGAGGGAATTATTGCATCTATTGGCACCTTAAAACTTGGAGACTATATGTTTCTTTCTACATGACTCTTTTCTCCCACAAGAGTAGTTCTAAATGTAAATCTTGACGGGTCCTATTTGGGGGCTGGTGTTTGGTTGGTTGCAGGTTGTTTTATTTGCAGTCCTATTTTTTATTGTAAAGGGTTTTGGGTCCCTTCAAAACCTGTTTTTACCTCAATCAAAAACTTGGAGACTATATGCCCAAGGAATCATGACCCTAAGGGTTTTATTACTAGATTAAAAGTAGATAAAAGGCTTGGTAATTTTGTGCACAATTTTTACAATCCTAAAGATGTAATCAGGAACATTTCTAGCTTTCCAGAAAGGTTACTGAGGAAAAATGGAAAAGAGATCCCAATTATAATCCTCTACCAAATATACCTGATGAATTCAACTAGGTCATGTATGTCATGGATAACTTTTAAAGTATAGCTGGTGTGTTAAGGGAGCAACGAGAGATCACATATAAAGGGAAAGAAAGAGTGGTTGAAGAAGATACTATTGTGAAGTTGGAAGAAAGGCCCACTTATCAACCACCTAAGAAAATAAGAATCTATTCTAGGAGGAAGAAAGTGGTGGATGAAGAACAAACTTGTCCAACCCTATTACTTCTGAGGGATCAAGGGAAATTTCTCTTGAAAGTGCAATGCCATCACCCCCAAGGAAAGTTCCCCCACCTAAAATTGATCTTGATTCACCTACAGGAAGTCATGTTCCATTCGAGCAGCGACCCCTTAAGAAACAAAGGAATGAGGAGAGAGCAGTGATTGATTATACTGATATAGATGACAATGATATCCTTACCACTCCTTAGGGTATGCAACAAGGAATGCCTCCTCCTACAGGGGAAATTGCCTCAAGTTCAAGAGAAAGCAACCTCAGGCTAGGAAAACTTGATATGATTGGTTTAAACAGTGCGGATGATGTGAGGTTAGAGGCTTGTAATAAATTTATGGAAGATGACTCCTTTGTTGAAACACCTGCATTCAAAGATTTCTTATACAGAGCCAAAGCTACATAATATGTAGAGAAAGTAGCCACTAAGAGGAGTTTACATCTAGAGTTTCCTGAAAGTGTCATTTAGGCTAATGTGATGAGTGCTATGAGAGATGAATTTTGAAAGATTATTGCTGAGGATGGAAGAGAAATTGTGAAGAAATGTGGTGTGTTATTACTGCTAGAGTAGGATATTGTTGATGTTATCGTTCTAGATACCATAAGGAGGGCTGAAAATCCTCTAGTGCAAACAGAGGGGGAATTGAATATGGAACTCTAGGGGTATACATTTATCAAGATTGGGATGCACTAGAAATATGGTCATTATCCATGGGATCCAGAAAACCTGTACTAGATGAGCCATTAGACTTTAGTGGGAAATTATTGGTGAAGAGAGTTGTTGATACCCCAGCCTTGGAGGTAGCTGAAATGGATGTTAATGTGGACAAGTTTACTAAAGTAACTGTGTAAAACCTTACCCTTGAAAGGGATGATTTCAAGAATAAGTATCATGAGCTCCTTAATGAATATGATAATAGTTAGCAGAAGGTAGTTGTGCTAGAGCCTGAGTTGCAATTCTATAAGCAGAGAGAAGAAACATAGAGAAATCAAGGCCAAGCTAGCTTAAATTATCCACCTCCATCTTCTCCAACTGCATATTCCCAACATTCCCCAGGGTAAGTGCACTAAGATGGTTCCCAAAAAAGGGGCTTAAGTGGCCACTTTTTTTCTAAAATCAGGAAATACTGACCTTGGACGTGAAATTGAGGATAGCTACACTCAAAATTTTTTGATGGAACAAAAACAAGGACTGCAGTGCTCCGAGTCTACTTTCTAAACTACTAATTTATTTTGAAAATGGTTGAGATTAAGGGGTTCAAAAGAGGGACACACAAAAATTGATGTTGTTTCTGTCAGAAAAACATAACATAGCAACTCTTGTGTGACCCGAGCACGGTGGACCTTTTTTTTAGTATTTTTAAAATCGCTCTAGTCAGAAGTTAGATAACAATATGTAGTAAGGACTGGATATTTTCTGATAATTTTTTAATGAATATTTGATTTTTTATTAATTTTCTAAGTGGGCACTTCCTAAAAGCAGAATTTTGGCCGTGCTCCCCCTCAAATTTTTTGAAACTAAAAGATTTTTCTAAAATTTTATTTTTTTTAAATTGTAGAATGGAGTCTAGTTTCTAAAAATATAATTTATTTCAAATTTTGATGAACGGTTAATTTATGGCGAAAAAATACCAAACCTACTTTTGAAGAAAAGCGAACGCCTGATAAAAGAAATTATGGATGAAAAGTTTAACATTGTTAGAAAGTGAAAAATTACATCGTTGGAAAGCTAATAAAGAACCTAACATTACCCATGTCTTCGATTTTCTTGATATTCAACCAGATGCAATCTTGATGGTGAGCACGAACCCGATTATGTGAAAATTTGTTGAATTTGGAAAAAAACACGTCTCTAGTCTTTGGGAATGCCCTCCAAGCCTTTGGGTTGGTATTCCAAGGCAAATACCAAAGCTAAGGCTCGGGGATTTCTAATACAAGATATAACGAACGCGTGCGCGTTATATCTTCCTTTTCACATTTTCCAAAGAGCATTACTAGCAACAAAGGTGGGAAAGGGTCAGAGAGGGTAGGAAAGGTAGGAAAGGGTGGGGAAGGG
>VDFB02035134.1:0-60667 GCA_007258455.2 Sequoia sempervirens
TCAAGGCCCACATTCTACATATTCTCTTGGTTATGTGTGTGCTCTGACAAAAAGTAGCTTTTTGATGAGGTTGTGAAGTGTGCATGCATTTTTTTCACATTCCACCACCTTTTTCATGATATTTCTACCACCTTTGCATCAAATAACATAGTTTTCACATTGAAAGATATAATATCAATTCAAGTTTGAATTCCATTGAAAAATGATATACAATTAAAGTTTGGAGGGGAACAAGCTTTTGAGAAAGTCAAATTGTTGAGGAGTTTGAAGAAAGAAGAAGCTAAGGCTACATAATTGGATTGAACTCCTCCATTTGAAACTCTAGTTTTTTAGGTATGTGAAGTCTTTACATATTTTCTTTCATTCTATTATGGCTTTTTTTATTCTTGTTATTTTTCATATTCCATATTGATCATTGTTTGTTTGTCATTATAACCTTAGGTTGTCAATGCACATTTTAAATTACACAATTCTATACACTTTCCAATTACATTTTTAAACCACATCTCTTTGAAGCATTTTGTTATTTAACAATTGACTTACCTTGTGTATGCTTCCACATTTTGTATACACATATATATGACATACGTTTTAAGGAAGTAAAATAAAACATCATTTCTCAATCCTTTATTATGGATGTGCATACCACTCTCTGAAGCTTTCATTGAGGTATTTTGTCAAACAATTATACCAAGTGGCTCATTGCCTTGTCTATGCTACCAAATTTTCCATACATGTCTCTAAAAAATTGGAATATACTCCTCCCACATTGATAGATCTTAGAAACTATTTTGGTTTTCATCTCTATTTATAAATTTACCTCATCACTTTTATTTGTGATATATTTTAAATTTTTCCTTGATTAGTCTACCTACAAGGGATTATAACCCTTCTCTCCACTGCTAGAAGACTCTTTATTGAAGGCTAAGTTAGCAACATGGGGAAAGGTGTAGCCTATCTTGCAATCATGGCTCAAAAATGAAGCATGGATAAATAATTTGAATTGTGATGCAACCAGGGGAGGTCCTGCAACACAACTAAACATAAAAAATCAACCAACAACAATGATTTAGAAGGCACAATTCTCAAAAATCTTCACTTTTCACCAAATCAGCACTCTTCCTTGTACCATTGCCAACTCATTCAATTGGGTATTTCTTCTCGATAAGATTCTTTAAAACCAAGACTTGAACCATTTCAAGGACCCTTCAAGGTACACAATCACATGCCAACAAATCACTATTGGTTACTTTGCAACACCTTTCTCAAATCAGGCTTTCTACGCCAACTAGGCCTCAAATTAGGACACTTTAGCAAAGAAACTTATCTTGAAACTTGACCAAAACCTCCAAACACATGTGGATAGAAATTTATATGTATTCAAACCAAAGAATTCAAAATTAGTTCTCATAAATTCATCCACCAAGATGCCAAAACCAAAAACCCTCTTTTTAAGCCAAATAACCTAGGGCTTATTGGAAAACACACTTCCCAACCTTATCAAAACATTCCACCACCTCAAACAGGTCTAAAATGGCCTGCACAAACTCAATTCAACAAGAAACAATGCTTCCCTAACACAATACTCACTTTATCATGTCAAAACCTCTCAAATTCACATGGAAAACACCAAATTTCACTCTAGGGCTTCATGCCCAACTCAACTCTTGACCTCCCCTATACTTACTCAATATTCCCACACCTTTTTAGTGATTTTTTAGACCCATTCCTTGAGTTAGAGTGGCCATAGTGAGAGGAATGGATCAATACACCATTTTAAATTACTTTCAAACCTTAAAACTATGTGTTTAGGCCAGTCTCAGAAATGGTTGAGATGGTAGGGGCAGTGTATGCCTCATAGAAATGGGGTGTCATGGTGATATGATCACCGTGACACCCTATTTCTATAAGGAATATGCTACCCCTACCTTCTCAACACTACCACATTGGAAAGCTAGTGAGTGAGCTAGCTTTCCAACATTCCACTAGCTTGCCAATGCAGTAGGGTTGAGAAGGTAGGGGCAACGTATGCCTCATAGAAATGGGGTGTCACAATGATACATCACCATGACACCCTATTTTTATGAGGCATACATACATAACCATGACACCCCATTTCTATGAGGCATGTGTTGCCCCTACCTTCTCAACCCTACCGCATTGGCAAACTAGTGAGTGAGCTAGCTTTCCAATGCTCCACTAGCTTTCCAATGTGATAGGGTTGAGAAGGTAAGGGCAGCCTATTCCTCATAGAAATGGGGTGTCACAGACACCCCATTTCTATGAGGCATACACTACCCCTACCTTCTCAACCCTACCGCATTGGCAAGCTAATGAGTGACTAGCTTGCTAATAGGGTAGGGTTGAGAAGGTAGGGGTAGTGTGATACCAACCTAGGTGGTGAAGACCCCAACCAACTCAAAATGATCCAACTGAAACAACAAACTAGCCCCTTAAATACTATACACTCAACTTATCTCAAACACACCTAAAGGCTTGTAGCCCTCCAACACTGCTTTTTCTCAATATCTTTTAAAGAAGGTCATACAAAGACCTAACAAACATCATCTGAGACACACTTCAACTCCTAACACAACATACCAAAAGGTTTCAAGAGGTTTCTTTGCAACAATATTGAAAACCAATAGGTTGCCCTGCCTTTTAGACCACCAAATAGCCCTCTTTTACAAAGGAGGTAACTCCAAAACACTTTTTTTTCACCAAATCTCAACTAATAGCCACTAATTGTGTTACAAAACAACAAATTCAACCATTATTTCTTATAGCCCTGAACTCTAAAATGTTCTACCACCAAACCCTCAACTTTCATGCAAATAACTAAGGGTTTATTGAAAGTCTTGACAAATGGGCTTACCAGACCTCACCAATACCAACAACACTTCAAAAATGCATTGCACAAACTCAAACAACCATTACATGGAAGGTTCCTTCAACATTTCATCAAAACCCTTCTTTTTAATACCCTATTTACACAAGGAAAACAATGTAATTATGCCTATCTTGTAATCATGGCATGCCCCTGCACCACCTTTGTCTATGCTAGAAATACTCTTGTACAAGATGATTGTAAGTATATTTTATGAAGCCTTGAATGACATATATTTCATTTATTTGAATGGACAAATACTTTATGAACTAATATTTGTCTCATTACCATGCTATAGGTAAAATTATATGCCATGCCAAAGAAACGAAGAAGGAATAAACTAAAAAAATGAAGAGTATCAATCCTTCAAAGAAAAGGAGAGAGAACGGGTGGTGGCATATCATGAAAAGAAGAAATTGGGTACTATTGATGAAAACAAGCCAACTAAAGAGGAACCTTAACTATCAAAAAGAGAACAGGATTTGGCAGCACAAAGGGCACAAATGCAAAAGCATCTTGCTAAGATAGATTTGGATACCGTAGTTGGAGACACACCCTCTACAGAACATGTGCATCAAAAATGACCTTCTTCATTGTCCTTATTAGGCTAACTAGGCCTAATTTACAAAGGAACATACCTTTAAATATTCAATAACATTGTAAAAAATTTGGGACAGTAATTCTCATGTATCTAAACCCTCAAATCCACAATTTGTCTCGGGAGAAACTCACTCCACCATGCCAAACCACAAAACCCTTATTTTATGCTAGTATGAGGAGGGTTTATTGAAAGGAATGGTTCCACACCTTACTAAAACATAAAACAACCTTAGACCTTCTTAACATCACCTGCACAAACTCAAAAAGCAATCACCCAACCTCTACATACAATATTTTATCAAACCCTAGGGTGAAACCTCATTTTTCATGCCCTTTTCCATCAAAATCTATAGGGGTAGCAACACAAAGCCCATAAAACTTATTCCCTTTCACCAAATAAGCACCCTAACATCAAAATGGGTTTCTAAATATGTATTGGGTCTATGGAAACACAAAGAGATTGAAAAAGATAATAGAATCACCCTATATGGAATCGTACAGTTCAAGGAAACATCAAATTTCTAGTAAAAATATAAAAAAATGAAAGGAAACAATGAATTTTATCAATCTTCTTCTAATTACATAGTATATTTACTCTAGAAATGGTAAATTTATGCTAGGAATGGTCCTCTTTCACACCCAAACATGCGGAATCACTCTGAGCTATGCTCAACCAGCTCGATCCTTTAAGGGTCCAAAGTGCAAAAGGGAAAAAATCTTTGACGGGGTATTAGTCAAAAACCATGGAGATTAAAAAATCTATGTCTAAGCCTATGAGATCATGTTGGACCCCTCTACAATAACCTCTCTTGGTTTCGGTTATCTCAGAGTGGTTTTCCCGTGGTGTCCAGTTTTCACTTAATGGAAAAAATGTTAAATGCAAGTAGTGCAAAGTTGCAAAGTGGTACAAATTTCGTTATGCAACTTGTGTGACCAAACAGACTATTCCAATGGGTCTGAATAGGTACTTTTATGTTAGGCATGATCCTCTTTCACACTCAAACATGCAGAATCGCTCTGAGCTATGTTCAACCAGATCAATCCCTTAAGAGTCCAAAGTGCAAAATGGTTGCAAACTTTAGCATGTTGTTACCCAGATACCGTGATGCTTAGAAACTTCTTGTCTAATTCTATGGGATTCCATTGGGCTCATCTACAAAAACCTCTCTCGGTTTTTGCTATCTCAGAGTGTTTTTCCCGTGGTGGCGGATTTTCACTTGGGTAAAAAGTTGTCAAATGCTAGTAGTTGAAAGTTGCAAAATGGTGCAACTTTCATTCTGCAACTCGTATGACCAACCAGATAATTTCAACATGTCTAAATAGGTATTTTTACACTATCCATAATCTTTTTTCATACCCAAACACGTAGAATCACTTCGAGCTATGTTCAACCGAATCGATCCCTTAAGAGTCTAAAATGCAAAATGGCTACAAACTTCAGCATGTTGTTACTCAGATACCATGATGTTTAGAAAATTTTCATCTAATCCTATGGGATCATGTTGGGCCCCTCTACAAAAACCTCTCTCATTTTTAACTACCTCGGAGTGGAGTGGTTTCCCCGTGGTGGCAGATTTTCACTTGGGCAAAAAGTTGTCAGATGCAAGTACTTGAAAGTTGCAAAATGGTGCAACTTTCGTTCTACAACTCGTGTGACCAAATGGACTGTTCCAATGCGTCTGAATAGGTATGTTAATTCGAGGCATGGTCCTCTTTCATACCCAAACATGCGGAATCACTCTGAGCTACATTCAACCGGATTGATCCCTTAAGAGTCGAAAGTGCAAAATGGTGCAAACTTCAACATGTTACTCGGATACCATGATGCTTAGAAACTTTTCATCTGATCTTATGGGATAGTGTTGGGCCCCTCTACAAAATATCTCTTGGTTTTCTCTATCTCAGAGTGGTTTTCTTGTGGTGGCAGATTTTTACTTTGGGAAAAAGTTATCAAATGCAAGTAGTTGAAAGTTGCAAAATGGTGCAACTTTCGTTCAGCAACTCATGTAACCAAACAGATTGTTCCAATGTGTCTAAATAAGTATTTTTACGCTATACATGGTCCTCTTTCGCACCCAAATATGTAGAATCACTTTGAGCTACATTCAACCGGATCGATCCCTTAAGAGTCCAAAGTGCAAAATGGTGCAAACTTCAACATGTTCTTACTTGAATACCGTAATGCTTAGAAACTTCTCATCTAATCCTATGGGATCATGTTGGGCCCCTCTACAAAAACCCCTCTCATTTTTTTCTATCTCGGAGTGGTTTTCCCATGGTGACGGATTTTCATTTGATGGAAAAAGTGTCAAATGCAAGCAGTGCAAAGTTGCAAAGTGATGCAACTTTCATTTTGCAACTTGTGTGACCAAATGGACTATTCCAACGTGTCTGAATAGGTGTTTTTATGCTAGGAATGGTCCTCTTTCGCACCCAAACACACAGAATCACTCTAAGCTATGTTCAACCAAATCGATCCCTTAAGAGTCCAAAGTGCAAAATGGTTGCAAACTTCAGCATTTTTTTACTCGGATATCGTGATGCTTAGAAAATTTCCATATGATCCTACAAGATTGTATTGATCCCCTATACAAAAACCTCTCTCAGTTTTTGCTATCTCGAGTGGTTTTCCCGTGGTAGCAGATTTTCATTTGATGGAAAAAGTGTTAAATGTAAGTAGTGCAAAGTTGCACAGTGGTGCAACTTTCATTCTGCAACTCATGTAATCAAATGGACTATTCCAACACATCTAAGTAGGTATGTTTATGCTATTAATGGTCCTCTTTGCACCTAAACACACAAAATCGCTCTAAGCTATGTTCAACCAGACCGATCCCTTAAGAGTCCAAAGTGCAAAATAGCTGCAAACTTCAGCTTATTGTTACTCAGATACTGTGATGCTTAGAAACTTCTTGTTTGATCCTACAAGATCACATTAGGCCTCTCTAAAAAAAAATCTCTCATTTTTTCCTATCTCAGAGTGGTTTTCCCGTGGTGGTGGATTTTCACTTGATGGAAAAAGTGTCAAATGCAACCAGTGCAAAGTTGCAAAGTGGTGCAACTTCTGTTCTACATCTCTTGTGACCAAATGGATTGTTCCAATGCGTCTAAATAGGTATTTTTACGCTAGGAATGGTCCTCTTTCGCACCCACACATGCAGAATCACTCTGAACTACATTCAACTGGATCGATCCTTTAAGAGTCCAAAGTGCAAAATGGCTGCAAACTTCAGCATGTTGTGACTCAGATACCGTAATGCTTAAAAACTTCTTGTCTAATCCTATGGGATCACGTTGGGCCCCTCTACAAAAATCTATCTCATTTTTCACTATCTCAGAGTGGTTTTTCTGTGGTGGCAGATTTTCACTTAGAGAAAAAGTTGTCAAATGCAAGTAGTTGAAAGTTGCAAAATGGTGCAACTTTCATTCTACAACTCATGTGACAAAACAGACTATTCCAACATGTCTAAATAGGTATGTTTACGCTAGGAATGGTCCTCTTTCACACCCAAACATGCGGAATCACTCCAAGCTACGTTCAACTAGTTTGATCCCTTAAAGGTCCAAAGTGCAAAAAGGAAGCAAACTTTGACGAGCTATTACTCGAAAACCATGACACTTATGAACTCCATGTCTGATCCTATAGGATCGTGTTGGGCCCCCTACAATAACCTCTCTCAATTTTTGCTATCTCGGAGTCATTTTCTTGTGGTGTCCACTTTTCACTTGATGGGAAAAGTGTCAAATGCAAGCAGTGTAAAGTTGCAAAGTGGTGCAAATATTGTTTTACAATTTCTGTGACCAAACAAACTACTCCAACACATCTCGATAGGTAGGTTTACACTAGGCATGGTCCTCTTTTGCATGCAAACATGTTAAATTGATCCAAGCTATGTTAAACCGGCTTGATCCCTTATGATGGCATGCAAAACAATCGAAAAGAGAAACATACACACGATGGTTGAGAAGTCTGAGTATTCCACACAAAAAGTGTATGATCATTGGTGCAGCACCTTGTTCCTCCATTTGATGAAGAAGGTCTAGTTCAATGGTTTTAGTCATTATAATGTCAAATAAGGCCATGATAGGCCATTTTGTAGTATTTCTTTTAGTTTTGAGTTAGTGTGGGGTCATTTGAGTCAATTGTGTAAGTACGGTAGGGAGTAAAAATAAGAAAATAGCATTGGTAAAGGAATTGGAAGAGATTATTAATGCTACCCCTATTCAAAATTTAGAAATTAGGCCTTAAAAGCATGGCTAGATGAGGTGAAAAGAAGAAATTGCTTGAGAATAAGTTAGAATAGGTTGGAAATAGGGTGAGGTTGTGGATTTTCATGTGTTCAAATAGTCTACAAGGACAAGGGAGGTCAAAATTATGTTATGGAATGATGCCCTACTTGGGAAAAGAGGGGTTTTGAATGAAAAAGAGAGGTTTGAGGGAGTAAAAGTGGGAAAAGTCAAGGGGCAGCATAATTTGGTGGTCAATTAAGTTTGTGCAGGCAGGATGAAGAGTATTGGAAGATTTTTTTAGGTTGTATGATGTCCGGATATGGGGTTTTCAATAAACCCTAGTGAAATTTGAGAAAAGTGAGGTTTTAGAGGATAGTGGGGTTAGAGGGCCAATCACGCCCTAAAAATTTTGGATTTTCTGGATTTGCAGACTGATAAATGCTGCCCAATGGTGTTTTGCAATTGGAAAATTGATTGAGAGGGTGTTGCTTTATTAAATAGACCTATTCGGGGGTCTAGGACAGCGTTGAGTCCATTTCTTATTTATATTATAAATTATAACTTGCTTTCTCCCTAGTCCATTTCGTATACAAGGAATAATATTGTAAAAAGTTGACATAGAAATCTTTTTGACATGTTTATATGGTGACACATTAAGAACATAACAATTCATTTTCACTATCAGGATTATGTTGTGAAAATGTTTAAAGACTATTGAAGATAAATGTTTGTATGATAATGTATCAAGAAGTTAACTACTCCATCTACTTTGAATATTATGTTTTGCAAGTGTTATGAAGATTATGTATCATTTGCTTCAGTTGTTCCAATCAAAGGATTAAATATATTGGAATATTTTAATGAATTATTTCATGGAATACCAATTGAAAACGTGTTTTTTTCTCTTACATAAAATTGTTTAGCATCAATCAATTAACATTCAAGACAAACCATGAAGGATGGCAATGATCAATGCTAGGGCTAACCAATTAATAAGTATACACATGAATAATTCAAGCATGTACATGTGAATAAGGGAAGCACAAGTACTCAAAAACACATAAGCCTTGAAGTATAGACAGGAATACATAGTATACACAAATTAATACAAAGTTTATGCATGAATACGAGGTATAAGCATGAAAACATGTAAGTCGCAAAGAATACATTAGAACACACGTAAGTCACAAAGTATACACTTAAGTTGTAAAGTATACACTTCAATACACATAACTCATATCTATTGAACCATGAATTTATAATGCAAATATGGACACCATCGATAAAAAATATTTGTATTAACCAAATATCCATGTACACATACATCAATAAATGTCGATGTAAGTATAAAATATAGGTACAAAATAGCCATATAGGCTTATGAGAATGCCATATAAGCATACAATGTCAAATATATCCAATACAAAATATGTACAAAACTACTATGTAGGCATACAACAAAGGGCTCTAGAATCAAAATTCATTGCTCTCCATGCTCTAGAAATAAATTATTTTCCTTTTCTTTTCGATCAGATGGTGATAGGTCTGTCACTCATTTGTGTTGCACTCGAGGAGTGCTCCTCCTAGTGTTTAGTTCTTGGTGAAGTTTTAACTGTTACAATAAGAAGTAAAGACATTAATATATAGAAATTACATTATAAATAATGATCTATTTAACAAAATAATCACTTACCGCCATCTAATGATCACTCTCCATGAGGTAAATATTCACGCGCCCATGTTGAGGAATGCTCAAGCCTTGTATAAACCATCCAAATAGAAAATAAACTATGAATCAATAATGGTTTGATTTTTCACTAACATCTATAACAACAAATGTAAATTGAAATTTAGTAATTTGCCTCATACCTTTCTTGTTAGAGCCATCGAGGATTCTATAGAAGATGAAAAATCAATCTCCATTTCCCTCATCATAGTCGGAGGTGTTTCGGCTTGCAACATCTAAAAATAAAACAACAAATTATTCAATCACAAAAAATACAATAGTGATCCACATCATGACTTATAATGTATGAGATAATGAACAAAATTTTGAGTACTTATTAAACTATATATTTCTGACTATCATGCTTACTATTTACCCTATCCATATCTTGTTCGAAATGACGTGTTTTTAGGCTTTTACCCATAGTACCAAGTCGTTGAACCGTTTGATCAAATTCTTTCATAGACATGTATGATAATTGTGGTGGCATAGAGAAGGCGGTTAACTATTTGAAAAAATGCCTCAAAGAAATGGGGTCTCGTGGTGATGGAATGTCATTACAAACAAATGCACGTCATGGCATTCCATCACCATAAGACCACATTTCTTTCAGGAACTTTTTCAAACAGCTCATTGCATTCTCTATGGTATTATTGCTTGCTATTATGCTTTGATAGATATTTTTCCAAGCATCCATAGTTTTTTGGAAAGCGCCTATTTTAGGCTTTTATCCATAGCAGCAAGGAAGTGAGTAGTTTGATAAAATGATTTGGTACACATGTATGAAAAATGTGGTATCATAGAAAAGGTGGTGAGTTGTTTGAAGAAATGCCTTGAAGAAATGTGGTCTCACGGTGATGGAATGGCATTCCATCACCATGAGACCACATTTCTTCAAGGAATTTTTTCAAACTACTAACTACCTTGTCTATGCTATTGCTTACTATTATGCTCTGATAATTTTTTCCAAGCATCCATAGTTTGTCGTGTAGGTGCACCTTTGCAAGCACATACCTTCATGAGGAAAATTTAGGAGTTTGAATTGATTAAGGAGTTTTGATGATGTAATAAGGCTTAAATAGTCATTTTGGAGGTTGTAATAGTCCTAGTTAGTTAATTTAGGCATAAAGTGCAAATTTGCAAAATATTGACAAAGTAGTCAATTTAAAATGTTGTAAAAATACAAAAAAGTTGTAAAGGCATGGAATGCCAAGGGTCAAAGTAGTTGTAGAAGTTATTGATTCATTGTAGGAAGTTGGAAAGGTTGGGAAATGTTTAAAAATGATATTATCCGTCGATGTAAGTTGTTGTTGGAAAGGTTGAGTCTTTGAGGCATTTTTTCAAAAAACTAATTGTCTTGTTTATGTTTTGCTTACTATTATTCTTTCATATATTCCTTCCAAGCATCCATAGCATAGACAAGGCAGTGAACTGTTTGAAAAGACGTCGAGTAGTAAAAAGTGGTCGCATAGAATGTCATGACAAGCAAATGCAATTGGAAGCTACTCCTAGACTTATTAATTATGCTATGTGAAGTAATTGCATCACTGCTTATGTTGACTTTCTAAACAACTATATTGTAGTTGAAACTTTGTCATCTATCAACATCTACTTATTAGTTATGGAATGTGAAGTAATGCTTTGAGTTTGAAAGATGTGCAATGCAACATAATCAATGATATGAATATAAACTACACAAATCTATTAAGTACAATTCATTAGTTAAACTCTTTATTCTATTACTTGTGTTTAGGTTTGAGTAAATCCACTAGCACTGGGAGGTGTTCCCTTGAAACCTCCAATATTAGCATGTTCAACATCCAAAATCACATATTAAAATACCATTCGTAAAACAATGCTATTAACAGGAAATAAATTTATAATTGTTTACTAGTTACATACCCCACTAATAGGTGTACTACAAAAATAAGTAGGTGTAGGGCCGGTGCATCCAATCTCAACCCTGTGACTTTGCAATTTTATTAAAATCATAAAACTAAATTAGTTAATCTTCAAAATTGAAATTTAATAAATTAAATTCAATGAACATGATAACTTGTACATGAGTATCAATTCCATACACCTCATATAAAATGCTAGTTGCCCTCTCCATCTCCATAGCTATAGATGGATCCTGTGTAACAGCCTCCTGAGTGTTGGTGGGGTCATATGAACAAGTTGCCACGTAAGATTGACACACATGGGTTTGAAGGCCACCACTCAAAGACTCTCCTGGATGGCGTTGTAGAATAGGGCTAGTATGTTGGATGACACTCTGGATCAAAGTGTTGATCTCCTGCAATGTATGTACGTCGGCACTCTCCTTCACGACGGAAGGCATAACAATGTGCTCATGAGTTAGCCTAGCGAGAGCTCGTCTCCCCTACCGTGTAGGATCTGGTTGTGCACCGGGTATATCCTGATTTGACCCCCCACCTCTCCCCTGGAACTCCCTCATATCAAAATAATTTGGGATTTTGTTCAATATGAACTCACTGTATAGTTTCCTATGGAAATACTATGGGACTTCACAATTGTTGCACAATGGGTAATCAAAAACCATGTACCACCTATCATAAAAATGGTTCCTAATCTATTGGTGGTGGCACCAATGAATAGGAAACTTCTTTGCATTGAGGGTAATATTTTGATTTGTGCGTGGGGCAATGAATAATGAGCATAAATCACCTTTTGTAATTTTTAAATCCTTTACATCTTTATATGATATTTTATCCATGTAATAATCCCTAGCTGCCTCCCTCCTATCTTTCCATCCAATTATTTTTTTTCTAATTGAATCTACATTTTTTAACATATCTTTCAATGAACTTTCCAAGGTCATTCTTTCCATATTTGAACCATTTGGATCACTCAACCTAGTGATTAAATCCTCAATTTGTTTTTTTTTGTTCTCAATTTCGCTCATTAGATTTTGTTGAGTGCCTAGAGGGTGTTGAGTGATTGATGGAGTAGGTTGTTGTTGTGGTTGATTTTGTTGTTGAGGATTTGGTTGCACTTCTTGTTGAGTATTTTGAGGGTTTGTAGGTTGATTTGCATCTCCTACAAATTCAAAAAAATAAATATCAAATACAACCTAAAACTAAAAAATTCAAAACAAAAAGTAAACAATCCTTACCTCTCACACCTCCTCCTCATCATGGTGCCATCCTTGACACGAAATAGCAACTGTTGATGAATATTTTTTCAAAATAGCTCCTCCTAGAATGTGAGCACAAAAAATGGTGGTTTTGTCCGCAGGTACAACAAAAAATGTAATCGAAATGCAAGAATGAATGTGTTTCACTTTTTTTTGCTTTTAACATGTCATAACATGAGCGCGTTATCATGTTATGACGCTCTCGCATTATGGGCTCATTGTGGCCGAGCCTCAGGCTCAACACACCAAGCCATAATGTGAGCATGTTATAATGCGCTCATGCTATTGCTTTTCAAAACTTTTTAAAAAAAGTGGTCACAAATTGGCTACCCATCTCCATGCACCCGCCCGAACACTAGTTAAGGTGACATTAGTTAAGGTGATTTTTACAAAGGTTCACTACCAAAATGCTCACTACAGGTAAGGCTCACTACCGGTGGGCTCATTGCCCAATTAATACATCTTATTACAAAATAGTCTCACTAACAAAAGTGAACTGATGAAGTTTCATCTACATATGCATGAATTCAATTCTGATTAAGAGCACAATAACTGTCTTTAGCAAATCCAGTCAAGAATCTTTTGCACAACTTCCTCACACAAACTCTGCAAAATATATTACTTTTTCCTTCACACCCTTTTATCTGCTTGCACACATCATATTCTACACTTCTTCTTTCATTGAACAAAAACAAATTTTACTTATACCATTCCATTCCTTCATAATCTCCTAGGTCATCCAGACACAATGTCTTCATAGTCTTCTAAGTTGTCCAAACACAATTTGAATTTAAATCACCACAAAACATGTTGGCATAAAGAACAACCTTGAAATATTCAATAAGGCTTTGCACACTAGCACCGGACCCAAAATATAGGTTGCACATAAAGATCTTCTTACCACGTTACCAGGGACCCATAAATAGGTCATACATAAGATAGGTTCATTACATAACATAATTATCAAAAGATAGAAAACTTTGAACTACATGAAATATATTCCAAATCCGATGGGAATGCCACAACCAAGACCAAATCTTGATTATCATCAATTTCAATATCAACCAGAGAAACATAATTTGACATACCAAAACTTGTAACATGCTACATGAATGTCCAAATAGCAAGGTTTCCCAAAGTAAGATTTGAGCACAGTAGCCAACGTCAAAAGATTAGAATTCATTATTTTGCATTGAATTTCTTCCATGAATGTCCCAAAAAGAAGTATTGTCATATCCAGATCAAATATAACATTCATACTACGTAACATCATAGCACTAGATAGGATAGATCATTTATGTATATCATCTAGAGCACAACCTTTCAGATCCAGGTTTTGACATCAATGACAACAATGCTAAATCATCTCAACAACTTCTCAACAATCTCCCCCTTTGGCATTGATGGTAAAATAGCAAAAAACTCAAAATCACGAAACTCCAAAACTCCAAGCACTCCCCCTTTGTCAAGCAATTCAATACTTTTTCTTGTTTTTTCTTTTTCTTCATTTTCTCCCCCTTTTTTCCATTATAGGCAAAGGGCCAAATAAGAGCATTCAAGGGATCAGGTAAAAATAACACTTTTCACATGAAAAATATTCTTGTACCTTTCTCTCATAATTGGAAGAATCCTCTTCCAAGCGAGCACTACAGAAACCATTTTGGCACACATATTATCCAGTAGAGTCAACAGCATAAATGAAGATGACCAGTCTAGAGACAGGCACTGTCATTCACAATCCTCTACATCAGAAAGTATCCCAGAGAGATGATCCAACTGGACCTCAACAATTTCTTTGACCAACCAAAAGGTTATAACCAAATCTTCCCTTTGTCTCTGAGTAGACAATAACTCAGCTTGCAACTCTCCAACTCTTATTCTTTTTTTTCCATCTTTATCTTTGAATAAGTCAAAACACTTCTCGATATCATTCAATTCAGATTCAATAGCTTCAATTATGCTTCTATAATTATCAACAACAATAGGCCATCAAAGAAAATACTTGTAGATGTTAGACATCTCCTTAATGCATTCTCTTGTCTCACCAATGTGTTTGGCTTTGACATGCCTTCTCTCAATCATAGCTTGGAACTTATGTCCTTCAAATCCTTCCAGCAACAACCTTTCTTCAAAAAATTCTACCAAATCATCCAGTAACGAGTCAGGAACATCTTAAACAGTAATACCCTTTTTGAGAAGATAATCAACCAAGGAATTATCAATTATAAGCCTACTGACCAGAGAGCAGGCATACCAAATTTCACTAATCTTCATCCAACACTAAATAAACTTCTTCTAGATCAAAAGAGTCAGATCTAGGCAGAGACTTCTCCTTTCCTTCTAAGATATCAATATCATCCTTTGTGTAAATTTTCCTCCTTTTAGGTTCTGGAGGGGAACCACCAATGACAACCTCTAACTCCTTATTACCGAAGGAGGAACCCTCTTCAAACTAACTAAACACTATCACACTGAAGCACAGATTCATTTGCAAGGATAAGAAATAGAATTTGCATGCACTTGCTTTATCTTCCATACATTATACATACCTATAGACTTTCTTTCCGACAGGGATGCTAGACTTCCACTTAACATTCTCCTTTGATAGTAGCAAACTCAAAAAGTAAAATACTAAACATATGAGCAGAGACCCAAACTGGAAAGGATAACTCTCAACCAAAGCAATTCTGAAATTCTCAATTAGGTTTTCCATTATGAGACTACACAAGTCAAACTGCTTATTTTCCTTCACCATCTTATGTGAAAGATATATAGCTATAGCCAAAGTAGAACCTTCATTATTTCATAAATAGATTTTGTAAGTGATACCATAAGCAACATACCTCACTACAAGATTGACAATGGTATTTCTCAGTAGAGCTCGAGGGTCTTTGTCAATACCAGTAAGTTCCTCCACATCTCTGTATTTTACCATTGTCTTCCCAAGGAGGTCACCAACACTACACAATCATCGGATAGGGTTTGTCCAAAACAATTTTTCCATCCTTGAATCGGCTCAATAGGAACATGATAGTCTCTCTGTCAGCAAACTAGGGAAATTCTCCCCATAAATCCATACCTAGAGCACTTACATTCTATGATTCATCAGTCTTCAACCCGAGTTCCATTTCCTTCATTTTTTGATGATCAAATTCATCCAACTCTACTCCTTTTAGCCTTAGCGTAATATCCCCACTCGATTCTTGGTCAATGGATTCCATCGGTGCACTTATCTTTTTCAATATATTATTGCTTTGTAAAACTTCTTCTTCTTTGAAAATTGTGAGAAATGTTTTGAGAACTTCACCTTTTAACCTTAATTGCTCATAATGAACTTGCCACCAAAAAATTACATCGATGATGCCATCAATTGTACTTCACTTTTCAATCAGCTGAATTAAGCTTCATCATATATCGCCAACCAGATCAAACTTAGTCATGTCAAGAAATACATCAATATTACTTCAGAGAGGGGGAACCAATAGGATATGCATAGTAAAACTCCCTTGAGCAACATATTTGCATGTGTTAGCATAATGTCCAAGTTGACTGCACTTGTAACATCTTTGTCCTAACTTAATTGAGTGAACCCTAGATCTGCATTGATTAGCTTTGTGACCATAACCATGACATAAATAGAAATTACCATGAAAGAGATTATTCATTCCATTCCTTTTAGATAATTGACTTTTGCAATTATTTCTTCTTGACCAAACTTTTGGCAGTTAAAGCATTGAACACTTGGTTCCTTCTTGCTTCTACACTCTACAGCCTTATGTCCAAAGTTCTTGCATAGAAAATAATAGTCATTAAATGATAAGTACCTTTGAGCATTTGGTTGCCTGACCGACGGTCTTTTAGGTGTTCTAGAGTTCTGGACCTTGCTTGTTACAGGTTAGAACTCACTTCAGCTTCAACTGCTTTATCTTCACCCTTAGTGTTTTGATTGAGTTTTCACTGGTGAAGCCAAGTCCTCCCTTATCCTTGTCGAATTTTTCTAGGGACAAGATTTGATCTAGAATTATGCTACTTTCACATACTCTTGCCTTTTTTTTTAGCCTTCTTGACTCTTGATCTAACTTCTCATTTTCTTTTAATTTCTATTTGATGGTATCCTTGAGATTGTATTCAATCTTCTTGCATTCATTCAGTATTTTCTTTAAATCCACAATACTTTCCTTTGACTCCTTTAGTTCCTAGCTGACCTCTTTGTGTCTTGCTTTGAATTTCTAGATTTTCTCCCTTACTTTGTGATACAAGCATTTTCCTCCTTGAGGTTTCCTTTCAATTCTTCATTTTTAGATTTCATGCTTTCCATATCATCTAACATTATCTTCAGTTCTTCCTCAAAGTGATAAACTTGTGCCATCTATTCAAACTACCAAGATCTCCCTCAAGTGGTTAAGCTCTATCTCCAAGGAATCTGGCTCTAATACCAATTGTTGAATAATTTAGATAACTGAGAAGGGGGGAATCAATTATCATAAAAAAAAATTATTTTCATTAATTAATCTGAAGCATGCTTATATCAATCAAAAAATAATCAAATAGATATGAACATGAAAGCACACAACAACACCATGCACAATAAACACCAGAATTTACGTGGAAACCCAAGAAGGGAAAAAACATAGAGAATGCCAATTCTCAATTATAGAACACCGGTTAAGGTGATTTTTACAAAGGCTCACTACCAAAATGCTCACTACAAGTAAGGCTCACTGCAGGTGGGCTCATTGCCCAATTAATACATATTACTACAAAATAGCCTCACTAACAAAAGTGAATTGATGAAGTTGCATCTACATATGCATGAATTCAGTTTCGGTTAAGAGAACAATAATTGTCTACAATAGATCTAATCAAGAATCTTCTGCACAACTTCCTCATACAAACTTTGCAAAATAGATTACTTCTCCCTTCGCACCCTTTTATCTGCTCATACACATCATACTCCACACTTCTTCTTTCATCGAACAAAAAAAACTTTTACTTATACCATTTCGTGCCTTCATTAGGTCATCCAAACATAATGTCTTCATACTCTTCTAAGTTGGCCAAACAAAATTTGAATTTAGATCACCACAAAACATGTCGACATAAAGTACAACCTTGAAATATTCAATAAGTCTTTGCACACTAGCACTGGACCCAAAAGATAGGTCACATATAAATATAATCTTACCACGTTGCCAAGGGACCCATAAATAGGTCATACATAAGATAGGTTCGTTACATAACATAATTATCAAAAGATAGAAAATTTTCAACTACATGAAATATATTCTGGAGCCGATGGGAATGCCACAACCAAGACCAAAATTTGATTATCATCAATTTCAGTATCAACTGGAGAAACACAATTTGACATACCAAAACTTGTAACATGATACGTGAATGTCTAGATAGCAAGGTTACCCAGAGTAAGCTTTGAGCATAGTAGCCAATGTCAAAATATTAGACTTCATTATTCTACATTGACTGTCTTCCACGAATCTCCCAAAAAGAAGTACTGTCATATTCGGATCAAAGATAACATCCATACTACGTAACATGATAGCACTAGATAGGATAGATAATTTTTGTATATCATCTGGAGCACAACCTTCTGGATCCAGGTTTTGACATCAATGACAACAATGCTAAATCATCTCAACAACTTCTCAACAATATGCCCCCTTGATTCTACTTGCTTTATGGAGGTGGAATAAAGGTAGTAGTCTAACAGAATCAAATTGCATTAGTCATATCATAAGGTATTTCCAAGTACCATACCACATATTGATAGACATTTGATGAAATTGGGAATGGAATTATGAATCCAATTCAACAAACGACACTAAAAACGGAGTTCTCTAGCCCCCAATATGCTAATTTGAAATTAAAAAGTACTTTTTACTTTAACATGTAAATAACCTAATTGAGAGTATATAAGAATAAAAAGTTAGTTATTTTGTGATCATTTTGTCTTTTACCCTTTTGGGTAAAGCAAGAAGTTGGGTCCACAAAGAGGGGAAGTTTTGACCAAAAGAAAAAATCTCGCAAAAAATGCATACACGTTATTAAAAATGCATATGCATTATGCATCGGGTACTCGAGCCTTTAAAAAATGCATATGTGCAAAAAAATGTGTATGTGTTTTAGAACATGTACAAGTCATTTATTTAAAAAATTAACTACCTATGTGTATGTGCTTTAAAACATGTATGCATTTCTAAAAAGCAATTGTTTTAAATAATCAAGCAAATAAAGAACATGTATGTGTTTTGTAATGCATGCACGTTTTTAAAATTTTGAATCCCCAACCCACATGCTACCTCAGTTTTAGGCTCGGGAAAGGCTTGGAAACCCGACCCTTAGCCTTTGACCTGCAACTAAAAAACTAAGGCAGATTCAAGAAGAATGTCCAACTTTGGCAATATGACTGATGGACTTTTTATGAATCAATCTATGAAATTAAAACCCATTAGAGAACACAATGTCTAGTTTCCAAATATATAGTTTTTATTAAGATTGAATTATATTTGTTATTTTTTAATTAATTTCTAAGAAAACTAGTCCATAAACTTGAAATATCAGGCTTTTTTGTTTTTAATAACTTTTTTTGGTTAAGTTTCTTGTAAAAAAATTATATGGCATCAATCTTCAAACAATTCTCTACACAATGAAAAAAATATATTCAAAAATTGTTTAGTTTAGGTCCAATTATGTTGTCCGTACATGTTGATTTTTAAAAATAGCAATTAAGGCCAATAAAAATTCAATCAAAAAAAATTACAAAAAAAATTCTCATCAATCTTCATTTTGTTAGCTCTCCTTCCCAAAAATGAATTAGCAAAATACTTTTATTTGGGTCAAAAAGTGGTGTCTGTACATGTGCATGGCGTGGTAAAAAAAAATGACTTTTAAAAAGTGATTTTTATACATCCCTATCAAAATTTAATTTCTATCATCTAGGTATTTGAATAAATTACATATTTGGAAACTAGATTCAAAATGCTAAATTTTATATTATTGACTTTTTTTAAGATTCATTGTGTAAGTGCCTCAAATTTTTAGTTCAAGTGTGACAAATTCTGAAAAAGAACAAAAACACTTCCACTTTTTGAGCTTTTTGTGGACCCAACTTCTTGCATCAACCCTTTTGCAGATTGACTTTGGTGGAGAGTGATTGAAAATTCCAAGTGTACAACCATACATGCCTCTGAGACTTGAGATCCTATGCGACGAGGTGTCACAGGGCGATCTGCAGCATATAGTGAGTGGATTCTTCTCTACCTTTGCTTCATTTTTATGCATTTACCTTATGTTTTTATGTATTTCTAGATAGATTTAGGACCCTAGAAGAAAAATTTACAAACTATCCCTTTTTGTCGCAAAGTGTCCCACCTTGTCGCAAAGTGTCCTACTTTGCTACAAAGTTTCCCAAAAAAGGAATAAAGTGTCTAGGACCCCCAGAAAAAGTATCCTAGAGCAACTTTAGCACACATTTTGATTGTTGATGTATACATTTAATATTTTTAAGATGATTATAGGTGATATTTTGGTTTTTTATTAGGTTCCTCCTCAATCTTGAAAGAGTCTAGGTGGTAAACTATTATGTCACCGACAAGAGATCATCACAATGCTTTCATAGGAGGATAGGGAGATTATAGCAGATAAGCATATATTGGGCATATCTCATGCCACCCAAGAGATATCATGATGCCATGCTTATGGCATTAGCTAAGAGATGGGATGTGGATACTTGCACCTTTCATGTACCTACCGACAATATGACCATTACCTTGGAGGATGTGCATCGCATCCTTTGGATCCTTATTTGAGGCAAGACTGTAAATTTTGCAGAGGACTGATCTTATCGAGAGATGGGGGAAAACATTCAGTACTATCTTGGAGGTCTGATTCGAGAGAGGATCGTAGGGCCATGTATTGAGTTGGGGTGGCTACTTCACGCACGATCGCCACTCCTTAAGTAGATCAATATTATGACTACAACTCTAGTATTAGTCCTAGATGGTCAGGGAGCACACCTAGATGGAGGACTGGTACATATGATCATGAAGATGGAGCAGCACAAGACAGTTTATGCCTAGGTCACAGTATGCTAGTGCATATCTATTATAACCTGGGACAGTTCACTATCAAGAGGTGGATAGTATGGTTCATTGTATACTATTACAGGTTTGGTGCCTGGAGCATCACATGTATCAGGCCAACAAGATTTCCTATTGTTAGCACAATGGGCTACCCACGCTCCTTCAGCTATCTCCTTAGACAAGCATGGAAATATGGGGATTTACTTTTCCAAAGAGCCAGGTTTGACCATCTTGATTAGGAGGAGATCCTATGGAGACCTTACCTCTTAATGCCTCAGTGGTCAGATGAGATACACCAACTGACTAGGATATAGAGGGACCATATTTTATTAGGGAGGCATGACTATGTAGTGAGACCTTTCTACTACAATCGTGTCATGAGGTAGTTTGGATAGATAAAATTTCCACCGACACCATGGCCTTTCTATAAACAATCAGTGCAGAGTGCCTGTAGGCCTGGGAATACGAGATGGCTTACAGTCAATGATGTTGTGTCTAGTGATTCAGATGATGAGGATCTCAACATGCCCCTAGTCTTTGACATTGATGATGTGGGTGCTACAGATGCATATGAGGAGTGGTGGACCATAGCATGTCCAGCTCCAGTCTTTCCTATGGATCAGTCTATAGGCTATGCAGGACCTCTTCTAGATCACGAGGATGATGAGGAAGAGATGGGTGAGGAGATCAGGGTTGTAGATTTTTTTTCGGATGAGGTAGAGAAGGATTATGATGAGGAGGACTTAGACTATGAGGACAAGGACAAGGATGATGATGAGGAGGAGGAGAGCCAACTGATGAGTGATGGAAGTGTTATAGTAGGTGAGGATCTATTTTCCCTCATGTGGAAAAATTCAGTTCCTACTCAAGTCACCAGATTGCAGTCATCATCCACAACACGTGCTAGCACTTATGAGCTTGGGGAGGGCAACGGTTCTTTTGTACCTCCTACACAAGATGGATTTTTTTTACATAGTAGGCTAGAGACCTAGGTGATGACACATTATATTTATGTTTATGATTATGCTCATGTTCTTATTTTTCATTTATACATAAATTTCATGATGTGCACTAATTAAATCTTTATGATTTCTATCTTGCAAGATCTGTGAGAGAGCTACAGGATCTCTACTCATGGCTTTCTGCGGTGATAGTTCCTCATTCCCTTCTGAACAAGGTTGTTACTACAGATTAAATTCCCCCACCGATCATAGAGCAACATCTAGATCTATTTGATCCTTTCATGATGTTGAGAGGAGCATACAAGAGTGCTACTAGGTGCATCGATCAAGCCATGGGTGATCTATCAACACTGCAATATGCCTATGATGAGCTTCAATCATCTTGAGATCCGTTGGAGCTTGAGAGACTATGTGGAGAGGTTTTCAAGCTGTAAATAGAGAGAGACCACATATATCAAGAGAATATGGAGGCTATCATATGGGAGGCTAAGGTTGTTGGATGAGCATAGGACCTACAAGATGCACTAGGATCCATGGGTAGATCATGATCGCATATTACCATCTCTTGACAAAGGTGATCACCAGGTCCCAATGGAACTGGTAGTCATAGGCCACAATAGCATTGTATACTTGAGGATATGTACTTAAAAAATCTTATATATATGATCATTTATGGTTGGTTGATTATGCTTATGTGTTTAAGTTAGATGGCAATGTGATTTATGAAACAATCTTTGTAAGACTATTTAGTAAATATTTGTAGTGTAGGAAATTGTACTCCCTTCTTGGAGATGGTAAAATTTCACACTTTCTTTGGACCTATTCAAGTACCTTTTCATTCATGATCCCTTTAAATCATCATCAATAGGCCCCTAAGACCCTTTATTTCATATCTCAAGGCTTATTTCAACTAAAATCCCAACAAAATCAACAAAAGTATTAAATTTTATAACCCGTCATTATGCCACCCCAAAAAAGTAGGGTGGGACTCATACACCACCTTGGGCATATGAGTCCCATGTTGCCCCTTTTTAGGGATTGAGTGGGAAATTCATGTTTTTAATTCAAAATTTTGGTTGATATCAGAATTTGAGATCTAATAAATGGTAAATTAGATGAAGTGCCTATATAAAAAAGCTTTCAAATCATTATTTTCACCTAAAAAATGTAATTTCAAGACCTAGAAGAGTAATTAGCATTCAAAAGCACTCAAGCATTCTTTCACAAAAGTATTCTAGCAAGTATCAAGCAAGGTTGAAGTCTTGGAGAGGCATTATAGTGTTTTTGCGGGTTTTCAACCTCACTTTCACTCAAGATCTATCATTTTCAAGGATTGATGATGGTTGCCTATGGAGAATCATGGTGAATTCTAGGTTGGGGAGATGTAACTAGCCATCAATCCAAGCCCAATGACTTGTTTCCTAAGTGGTTCCATCCTCCATTTTCACTCTAATTTTAGCCTAAGGAAGTTCTATGCATTATTATAGCTTATTAGGGTGATTGGAGATCTCCCAAAGTGAGTCAATCATCTTCATATTTCATTCATGTGTCTCATTCTAGCACATTACAATAGGGTTGCATTACAACTCATATTTCCTAATCTTAGAGGTACTTAAGATTAGGGTTTGTATTCACATTTACCTTCAAGATCCATTGTTACTATCAAGGTTTAATTACCGAACTAGGAGTTTGACCAAGGAAAACCCCCCATAAGCAAATCAACACTATATTCTATTTTGCAGGTCTTTTTATAGGTTCAAATCTAGAAATTAGGTCAGGAAGGAAGAGAAAGATAGAATAACATATTCAACCTTTGAATTTACAAAAAATTAAAATGGGACTGATACACCACTTGTGGCATATGATTCCATGTATAGTTATTTTTCCAAATTTTAGAAGTTTCAGGGTTACCACTATCAAATTTTTGTTCCTTCCCAGAAACACTAATTTGGGACTAAATCGCCTAGCTTGGTGTATGAGTCCCAGTGAGCATTAATATCATCCTTTTCAACATTTCAAACCTTGTCCTAGGTTTCTAGGTGCACCTCTTTGTCTTCTCAATTTTTTGTTCTATTTTGCATTCATTTCTAAGTCATTCATTTGAGTTTTGCATAGTATTAGGTTTTGTCATTAGATCTTGCATGTTACTAGTCTTTCCAATCCCTATCTTGGTGGTGAACCCCTCTTTAGCCTTTAATCATACCCTAGGACACCCCTATTGTAAATATCTTCCCCCATTCTATCATTTCATTTGAGATATCTAGGGTTTCCTTGAATGAAATTTGTAGGAAATAGGTCTAGGTCCCTAAATCAAACACCTAGTTTGTGTTCCACCTCCCAAAAGGGTGGAACACCTATGTTCTTTATTTCAATATATTCATGATTTAACATGCTTTACATTATCTAATTAAAACCATTTTATCTTTCTTTAGATGTAACATTATGATTGAGTATGTTATACTAGATTAAATGCACCTATGATCTAATTGTAGAACATTCAATGCATATAAGGATCTAATCTAACACAACATACAAGATTAACTTGAATAGTATGAATCCTAAAGTAGTAATCCAAAGGTAATCAGAATAATTACTTTAATATTCAAGACATATGAATAGTTGTTTGTCATGAACGAAGCACTGCGAGAGAAAATAGCATACTATCTACTAACTCTAATATCACTACTCTAACATTTACACTATTCAAGAAGGAAGTTTACATATAATACAAGTGAAAATGTGCATAATTAATAGGTTCTTAAAGAGGTATACCATAAATTTCCGTTAATGTGTATGTTCCAAACCCATATCTTTTATCAATTATGTAAGGTCCTAACCAATTAGGGCTGAATTTTCCCTTTTCAATTTGGTGGGCATTGACGTTACATTGATTCTTAGATAACACCAAATATCCTTTATTAAATCAGATCATTGTAACTATGTTGCATTCATCTAGAGAAAGCTTGGAGATGCTCAAGAGCGTTGGTGCGTTGTTCATCAAGCATTTCAAGTTGGTGCAATTTTTGTTCTTTATAACTATTATCATCAATGAGTCCTTGAAGAGTGATTATTAATGAAAGAATATCTAACTCGAAGGGCATTATCGCCTCAACACCATAAACAAGGTTATAAGGAGTATTTCTAGTTGATTTTCTAATACTAGTACGATAAACCATAACGCATACATTAACTGCGTGTGCCAATCCTTATTATGTTTGCTTATTGTTTTCCTTAGGATTTTCTCAATAGTCTTATTAGTTGCTTCGGCTTGACCATTAGATTGTGGGTAGTAGGGTGTTGAAAAATGATGTTGGATGTTAAACGTTTCTAAGAACTTCTTCACATCATTATTCTTAAATGGTGTCCCATTGTCTGAAACCAACGCAGAAGGGATTCCAAAGCGAGCAATAATGTGTTCTAATATGAAATGACATATTACATTAGCAGTTGTTGAATGAAGGGAAACGACTTCCACCCATTTCGTGAAATAATATATTGCAGAAATTATAAATATTTGTCCAACAGAAGAGGGTAGTGATATTTTTCCAATAAGATCTAAACCCCATACTAAGAATGGCCTAATAGGAACTTGGGCATGAAGCTCAGAAGCAAGAACATGAATCAAATTGCTATGTTCCTGACATTTGTGACATTTCTTGACATGTTCAAAGCAATCTTGTTCCATATGTCTCCAATAGTATCCTATACGAATTAGCTTTTGAACTAATGATCTTCCCACAAAATGGCCTCCACAAGCAACTGCATGAGCTTCCACAAGTGTTATAGGGATTTCGGATTGTTTAAGGCATCTAAGCAAAATACCATCAAAGGACCTTCTATACAAAACGTCTACAAGGATTATATATCTAGAAGCAAGTTTTCAAAGGCCAGCTCGAGTATTCTTAGTTGTCAACTCAGGAAATGTACCTTCTTTCAAATAATTAAATATTGGTGTGTACCATTCACTAGAGCTTTCTATGCTAGTTAATAATACTTCTTTGATGTTGTCTTCTATTGATGGTTGCATAATTGTATGGACAATTAATGTCAAATTTTTTGAAGGGTCTTGAGGAGATACAAGGAAAGTTGCACTTTCCATTGCATCTGCATGTCAATTATCTTTTCATGGTATATTATCAATGGTATATAAATCAAAGTTGTCTAAGAGAGACATTGTGAGATCCTTATATTTTGATAATTTTCTTTGCTTGGTATGATCCATTTATTTGCTTAATGACTAATTGTGAATCATTGAATATCTTAATATTCCAAGCTCCTAGGGTTGAAGTGGCGTGTATTCTAGCAATTAAATCTTCATACTCTGTTGTGTTGTCTTTTCATAGGAAGATTAAACAGTAAGACAAGGGAATAGGCTTTCCTGTGAGCAGGATGAGTATAACACTTGTTTCAAAACCAATTCTACACTTAGAGCCATCAAATTATAACTCCCATGTATTAGTTTCAATCATCAACACATTATCATCAAGGAATGAGTCAATATTAGGTAATGCTAGAGGAGAGGGAGCATCAACTAATTGGTTGGTCAAGGCTTGTCCTTGGATTTCCTTTTGAGAGACAAACTTAAGATCAAAATCAATTAATATCATAATCCACTTAGCTAAGTGTCCCGATAAATTTGTTTTAGTGAAAAGATGTTTTAAAGGATCGAATTTTGTCATCAGATGGATTTCAACATTTAGTAAGTAATGTCTCAATTTACTAGTAGCGAACACAAGAGCCAAAAAAAAAAATCTATCATCATATATCATGTCTCGTAATCAATAAGAGTTCAACTAATGTAATAAATAGGATGTTCTTTACCACTTTCGTCTTGTTGAGCCAACAATGTTGCGAGAGCATGGTCTAATGTTGTTGTATAAAGGATAAATAGTTTTTATTGCATAGCGGGTTGTAAAACAGGTGGAGTATAGCAAGATAATCTTTCAAACTCTCAAAATCATGTTTACAATCCCCATTCCAATTTAATTGAATCTCTTTCTTAAGGATTTGCATAAAGGGTAATGTTTGATTTGCTAAGGATGCTAGAAACCGATGGATAGCCTGAATTCTTCCTTGTAAATTGTGCAATTAAGAAATGTTTCTAAGAGGTAGCATGTTAATGATAGCATCAATTTTCTTCATGTCCACCTCAATACCTCTATGAGATACTACAAAACCTAAAAGTTTTCCACTATCTACACCAAAGACACTTTTTTGGGTTCAATCTCATGTTATATTTTCACATTATTTTAAATATTTTTTAAATGATATTCACATGGTCTTGTCTAGTTAAAGATTTGGATAGAATATCACTGACATATTCTTCCAAAATCTTATGTATGTAATCATGAAATATCAATGTCATAGCTCTCTGATATGTTGCAACTGCGTTCTTTAATCCAAAAGGCATGACTACCCAACAAAATTTTCCCCAAAGTTGTAGTAAATTTTTTGTGTTGATCGTGAGGGTTAATAAAAATTTGATTATACCCAAAAAATCCATCCATGAATGACAACAGAGCATGTCTCGTATTTGAATCTACTATCATGTCAAAATTAGGAAGGGGAAAATTATCTTTTAAAAATGCTTTAATCAAATCACAAAATTCCATACACATCCTAATACGATTATTAGGTTTCACGACTACAACAATGTTTGAGATCCAAGGAGAATAATCAATAGTTTGTATAAAACTAGTTTCAAGGAGTTTCTCAATCTCAGCCTTAACCAATAAGTCTATCTTAGGATTCATCTTGTGTATATTTTTTCTGACTGGTTTATCATCCTCTATGAGGACTATGATGTGTATCACTATCTTAGCATCAATTACCAGCATATCCGAATAAATCCAAGAAAAAAGTTTGGGAAAGTCATGAAGTAAATTTGCATGGTCCTCTTGTTCATCTTCATCAAGGAACTTTCCTATTTTAATCACTTTCTCCTCGTTAGTGGTATCCATCAGTATGTTGATTGTATCACCCAAAGGAAGTGCACTTTTTTTTATAACTTCAGGATTGTATTCTTCGTTGACCTTGTCATTCTCATTACTTTCCTTCTCTTTATCTTCTTGCTTAGCACTAACCATAGCACATGTAACCCATTTATTTATAAGAGGATTAAATGGCTTGTCATAAACTCGTAACATTTCTTTCAAGGCTTCATCATCTTCAAAGTATTCCAATGATTCTTCACAAGTTGTATCAATCAATTCAAGATGCTTCAAAGTGAGATTTGTTTTATTAGGGTTACACATGACAGTGTTGATGTTGAGTGAGGGTCTTTTCGTTGCTTGCATTATCTTAGAAAGACAATATCCCAAACCACTTTTAGTTTCTTGTGAGTTAAGCTCTATAGGAAGATGGATTCCTTGTTCTTTCCTTCCACATCATTTTCCACTATATCCAAGTTGTTTCATAAGCTCATAACCTTTTCCATAAATTTTCTCCATTTCTTTCAAGTTTTGTGGTTGTTGGTAGTCTATCTTATCAAAGTTTTTTGCATAACTTGTGTCTTCTTCTAGAGTAGATGAAGTCGATTCTTGTGAGTTTTCTTCTGAATTATGTGTTGACATTATCATTGGTTGCTTTTTATTTTTGGTTTCTTTTGTTGTAATTTTGTATTCTCCCATAAATTTTGGTCTGAAATCTAAGGAGCCCCAATCATATTCTAATAACTTTGACACTTTTTCCATCTCTTGGTGCTCTTCTTTCATAGGTTCTATCTTTGAAGTTGGGATTAATGTCTTTAGAGGATTTGTCATTCCTTTTTCAATTTGTAAACAAATTTTGGGCTCGGGATCTATTTCAATTTGGTACACATTATTGTTATAGAAATACTTCATGATACGATGAAGAGTTGAAGGCACTACATTCATCTCATGAATCCAAGGTCTTCCTAAAAGGGGATTGTATGAAATATTATGAGGCATAATGTGGATAGGGGTTTGTAATGTATCCTTTCCAACTATAATAGGCAAAGTGATCACACCAAGCAGTTGCTTTCCTACATGTTGACATGTGTCTTGGCACAGCAACATGCAAACAGAATATTGCTACTCTACTTCTCCTGAAAGAGAAAGACAGCACATGGATGTCTTAGCTCCCAAGGTCTCGGTAGTTGGTTCTCAACTGTGCTGATGTTACTCAATGGTCAATGCAATAGTAATATTCAAGGGGCCTGCTGGTGTTGAGCTTTTGGATTGTTATGGGGGTAAGCATAAATTTAAATCTACTCTAACCGGGGTTTTAAAGAAACAGAAAAAGATAGATCAGGGCTTTGGAATAGAAAAGAACAATGATTCATCCAAATTAACCAGATCTGTTTCCTTTCAAGGAATTCCTAACTAAAACTGCAAAACAAAAATAACTTGTGACTAATACACAGCTTCATTCATTCACAGTGTCGATTTCAACAGCAAATTGCAAGTTACCACTTAACAAAATATAAAATCAAATTTCATTCCCTGAAAGCTTCACAAATCGGATGATTAACTTAAGACAAACACCATTCTGGAACACAACATGAAATATATTTTAATATGGTTGCTTCTACTATCAATTAACCAAATAAGCAACATTCACAAAGCTGGCACAATCACCAGTGTACAAAAAATTTGTGATCTCGAATTGTTTCCATTTACACTAAGGAAACTGAAAGATACATTAGCCTATTCTAATTCTAACTTCTTACTAAGAAGACAAAAGAAGCTCCTATTATAGATAATTAGGATCAGCTTCTATCCCCTCTACTTGTACTGATTTCTAACCTAGAAACTGCTAACCTTTACAAAGAGGCACGAATGCCTTATATACAGAATGCCACAAAAGATGCACTATCCCCTGCACTAGGGTTTTACAAAATATCTACTTTTTTGGGGAGTCAGCTCTCAAATCTTTCTGAGGAAAGTCAAAACTGCATTCAATGTGAATCCTTGTTGTCCATGTTGATGAAAGGTTTCTGGAAAAGATTTGCAGATCTTTTGCTGCTGCAGCATTTACTCCAATGTCTTTGTGTCTATCTTTGAACTCCTTCTTAGGGTCGCCTTGAATGCTTAGAATATCCTACCATTAATATTAATCTACCTCTATCAGCAGTTGCCACAGGTGTCCCCCCGAGTCACAGTTTCCTTTAGCCTCCTTCACGTCCTAGACTTCCCTGTTTGTTGACTATCTTTTGGAAGTTCCATCGGGCCTCCTTATAGATCTGAACGCAGTTGCCCGAGTAGATTCACCATCGACTGTTCTCAGAAGAAAATCCATCCGGTCGCAATCTGTTAGTCTTTCTTTCATAGGAATAGTCAATCAACCATGGCTCATCTTAGCTTTCTTTGACTGGACGATCACAGGCCATGTAGGATTCTTTGGTGATCAAAAGTGGTTTGACCAAAATTCCAGGTCAGTGAGACACCATCGGTGTCTCCCCGATGCGATTTTGTCTTACAATAGGCATCGGCATAGCAAGGGTCAATCGGTGAGACGTCTCGGTGGGCAGGAGAAGTCTTATCGAGCTCACAAAACCAATCGACAAGACTACATGAACTCGGCAAGACCACATGCCGAAGTCCCTCCTCCTCGGATGAGCACACTTTGTATCAGGGAGACCTATCAGAATCGGGGAGAAATTACCCTAAATTTCTCCTCTCTTACCGATCCCTGCTTGCCGTCAGTGAGACTATCACTCATCGTCGTGACCTTATAGCGAAGTCTTTTACTTGCTCAGAGTCTTCCCGACCTCTTGTTGTTCTCCTTGAGCCAGAGCCTTTCTGTTTCGATGTGACCTTCGCCCTTCACCAAGACCCTGTGGCGAAAGCATGACCCTTTGCCTATGTCGCTTCATTCTATGTCAGTGAGATCTTATTTTCTTCGCTGGGACCCTATACTGACATCACAACCTTTTGCCAAACTGAGAGCACTTCGGGGAGACCTTTCTGTAGTTATACCGACATGTATTCTTTTTGTTCAGATGTGTCACTATAACCTTCCTTTGTCAGTGAGACATCCTATAGAAACCCCATGTCTCAGCGAAAGCCTTACTAGTTCACCCTTTTGTCATGGTGACATCTTTGTTTCTCTCCCTGATAAAGCAATGTGTTGGTAGGACATTCAATGGTCGGCAAGACTACAAGACCTCCTACTGATGGACCCCCTCGTGCTTTGTCAATGAGAAATTCCTTCTTTTCCAAGACCTCTTGGCGGGGAGATAAACCTATGCCGATGTATGAATCCCCTTTGACGGCGGTCGGTGAGACTTTAGCACTCGGTGAGACCCTCCACTGAAGATATAACTCTTGCCGAAATGAATCCCCCAGTCGTTGAGACGATGAATGATATCTTGGTGACAGACACCCATGTCTGATTTTTTATCGTTGTGACACTAGAGAAGTCCTACCAAAATGTACCACTTTTGTGCTCCATCAGCGAGACATGATGCATTCACCAAGACTTCTCTCTAAAGAAAAGTCTCTTACCGAAATGAATATCTTTATATGTGGTCAGCAAGAGATGGAGCCTTCGGCGAGACCACATGCTGAATACTATTTGTTTGGCCGAAGTGTTTGCTGGTGGGGTGGTAGTCGGTGAGACTTTAGGGATTCGTCGAGACATCTCAGAAAATAGAGAACATTCTACCGACAGTGTATGCCCTTGCCACCGGTCAGTGAGACCCAAAGATCTCGCCATGACCCTTGTCCAAAAGAAACCCCTCATGCCGATAGGAAATTGCATGTCACCGGGACGATGACCCTTGTCTTGTCAATTGATTCTTCATATGAATTCCATTCGCTGTGACTATCTCGAGGTCTTGCCGATAGGCAACACAGACGCATATTGATAGAATGCATTGGTAGTCAGCAAGACATGAGCAAGGTCTTGTCGAATTTCATCTTCAAGGAGAATTATGACCAACTGATGTGAGGAAAGCCTTCCAAGTGGACTCACTTGAGAAATATCATCATGTGTGTGGCATGTTCCTCCAAAATAGATGCCTCCATTAGTCACCAGAAGGACATAAGATACGCTTTGGCTTGTGATTACTTCATTGGATACTTAGCGAGAAAGGAAACAAAATAAGCTGAAATAGAACCAAAGGTTTAACAAAACCGGAAGAGAAACTCGGGCAGAAAACAAAAACAACCCAAGAGGAAGGAAAATGACCCCAAGACAAAGCAACCAAAAGAGAAAGGGGGACCCATTTTGATCTAGGTCAAAGTGGGCTGGTTATGCAAGGCATAAGACTACATTATCAAATCCTTGAATTGATAGGGAATCAAGTTCAATATTTGACTTATCCACACCAAGTTTATCCAAAATAGTTACACTACACACATTAAGAGTTGAGCCATTATCGAGAAGGGTTCACTTTATTCCTGCTCTATTGAAGATAGCTATTATCA
Organism: Sequoia sempervirens; assembly: GCA_007258455.2. Lineage (NCBI taxonomy): Eukaryota > Viridiplantae > Streptophyta > Pinopsida > Cupressales > Cupressaceae > Sequoia > Sequoia sempervirens. The sequence goes on from VDFB02035134.1 coordinate 32,053, forward strand.
TGAAGGTATCATTTTTATTTCTCACTTCCAATGGAGGTAACTCATTTTGATGAAAGGTAATATCTATGTTAACCACATTCATTCCTTGAATTAGAGCTGCTACATCACTTGGATTTGCACTAAAGGGAACCACAACTTGTTGCAAGGCCGTTTGAAGCATAATATGATAACTAGGTGAATTTTGAATTAGATTGCATAGAGATATCTTTGCAGGAGTATTCTTAAGTTTTTCAACAAGGTCATACTCCTTCCCACTATGTGAAGGCTAACGAGGAGCACTAGGCAAGATGGGTTGAGGTAAAGGGATGGATGTTGAAGCTATTTGTCTTGGTTGTGGATTGTTTCCAATGTTATATGTATGAGCAATGGTATTACAACTTGATTTCCATGAAATATTATTCTTAAGTGTTTCAAGGATGATAACAATTTTTTTTTGAGTTTGAGATTGGTTTGAAGGTGGGTAAAGGGTGAGTTGAGGTTGGACAAAAATATATTCTCTTTGTTTTGGTTTGTTATAAAAAGCCTTAGTGGATGAATCTTGTGAGATGAAATCCTCAAGGGCTTCATCTAACATGTCAAATTCATCACTACTAGAGGGATAGAAAGATAAGTTAACTTGGAAAAAGAGATTTGACATACTCAAATAACTATGCTTTCTCTAAGGGGTTCATCGGTTTATGATTGTTTTGGTTTCAATAGTGTTTTGGTTTTATTTTCTAATGAATGCCAAATGTAATCTAATCTTATCAAACTATGATCTAATGTGAGAAATGGAACAAAAGTGTAGTAATCTAACATGTACTTGCAATGAAACCAAATTTAATGAAATGAATGAAGTAGGAATTCAGCAAACTAAACAAGAGATCTAACAACAACAAATAGAAGAACACAAATGAAGTTTTAAATGTTGTAAAATATAGATTTATACCCGATTTGAGACTAAATCTCCCAGATGGGTGAATGAGTCCCAATTAGGGTTTCTGGAAGGTTTAAATAGTGAGAAACAGATAACACATAATACCCAAAAATCCAAAAAAATAACCTGTACAAGGACTAAATTGCCCAAGTGGGTGAATGAGCCCTAAATTATGGTTTTTGAACCAAATTCAACAAATTCTGAGTTGATGTTAAGGTGTCTAAGTTGTATGTTGATGTTATTGTTTGCAATGACATAGTTCCAGTGAAATTTAATGATGCAAGATGCAAAAATGCAACCTTTTTGCACTTTTCACTACTGAAATTTTTAGAAGCCCTAGATGCAATTCAACTAATGAAAAAATATAATACAAAGTTAATGCAAACTAGATCTAGGACCTACAATTTTCTCCAAGTCATAAATTCAAGGTCCAAAGGTTGGGTTCACCAAAATGATTAAATAGAAATAGGGTTCCACCTTTTGGGAGATAGAACTTAGCACCTATTTAACACTTTAACCATTGGGAAACCAAGATCCCTCAACCAAGTGGCTCAATTGAGGGAAGGACTAGTGGATTCCTTTTGTTATTAGATGGGGGTTCACCATTAAATGAATCTTCAAAGGAGAAATGAAAATTCTATGCATAAAACCCTAAAAATTTGAAATCATTAAATCAAATTAACAAACAAAAATTAGATAGAAAGGAACCTGGTAAACTGATGGATTCCAAGTAAGATCTACAACTTTGAAATTCTACTTTTTGAAGTACATTGGGACTCATATGTCAGGCTATCCGATTTAGTCCTACTAAAGGAATCTAGGAAAATTTTGGAATCTTCTGGTAACTGATCAAGATCTACAGAAAACTAGCAAAAAGGGTTGTACTAGGACTCATACACCCAGAGGAGAGATTTAGACCTGATACTCCTTTCCACAAAATAAGGATCTGAAGTTGTTCTCCTATCTCTACACTTCCTTCCTATGTCTTTCAAAATTCACTTCTAGATCCAAACATGTTAGAAATCTGCAAAACAAAATATTGTGTTGATTTGCTTATGGGTGGTTTTCCTTGTCCAAACCCCTAGTTTGGTAATTAAACCTTGATAGAAAGTATAGATCTAAAATAGAAATATGTGTGAAAACCCTAATCTTAAGTGTGAATAATATTAAGAGATCTACAATGAAATGAAACCCTACTCTAATGTGCTAGAATAGGATGCATACATGAAGCATGAAAATGATGATGACTCACTTTGGGAGATCTTAAATCACCCTAATAAGCCATAAGAATGCATGTACCTTCCTTTAGGTAGAAAGTAGAATGATAATGGAAGATAAAATCACTTAGGAAACAAGTCATTAGGCTTGGTTCAATGCCTAGTTGCATCTCCCCAATCTACAATCCATCATGATCCTCCATAGGTAACCATCATCAATCTTTGGAAATACTTCATCTTGAAATGAAAGTGAGCTTGAAGACCTGCAAAAACACTATAATTTTGCTCCAAGACTTCAACATTACTTGCTTCGTGCTCTTGAATGCAAATTCTTGAATCTTTGGCTTACTTGATCACTTGTCTTATTCTCTCTAGTTCCTAATTGTCAAAAACGAGTGTGAAACTTAGATTTTATAGGCATCCCATCTAATTTACCATTTACTAGATCTCAAATGCTAACATTTGTGAAATTTTAATTAAAGACTTTAGCTTCTCACTCAAACCCTAAAAAGGACCCAAACGGGACTCATACGCCCAAGGTGGTGTATGGGTGCCACCCTAGATTTTTGAGGTGAGAGAATGTCAGGGGGTTGAAATATTGAATGTATTTACTGAATTTGTCGAGAATCCTTGGGATCCATAATAAAGGGTATTAGGGGCCTATTAATGATGATTTAAGGGACATGAATACAAGGGTACTAAAATAGGTCCAAACTAAGTGTGAAATTGTACTATCTCCAAGAAGGGAGTAAAAATTTTGACACTACAATACCCATATCTACATCAATGGGATTGTAATTGACCTATCCCTCTTAAGCATTCTAACTGGACCAAATAATAAAGAATAACTATGTTGAATGAACAAGAAAACTGAGGGGGGGTGAATCATTTGTAACAAACTAAACCTTCAAATCCCTCAACAGTAATCAGATCTGCATGCATTCATTAAACCCTTATTCTATAAAAGTGATTAAACATGATATGTAGATAACAGAAACTTAAATAGCTACACCATACACAAGAGAACACCAATTTACATGGAAAACCAAATGAGGGAAAAATCACAGTGAGGATTAGCTCAAAATATAAGTAATTGCAAAATCAGTACAAGGGCTCACTACCAAAATAGGACACACTATCCAAAAGGGCTCATTGCCATAGAAAGAAATACAGGAAGATAGAACAAGAATGTTACACAGAGAACACCTTCTCAATGCAAAAATGAATCCACCACAATGCTCCAATAATATTGTAACCTTGCTTGAATGATTTTGGATGCCTTCAACTCAGTACCTTCAGGAACTCTAGCACTTTAAATTTGCACTGATCTGCTCAAATTTGCATCACACACATCACTCGCATAAATCTCGCATCTATCTTGCTTCTCTCTTCTTTCATACCTTTAACTCACAACAACACCACACTTATTTATATCAACCTCAACCTCAAAAACCTTCTCCAATGTTCGAAACTAGCCATTATACATACAAATTCAACCTAAGCATTCCTACGGTGGATAGGAATGAAGGTGACCTATATAAATAATTAATTAGGACCCAAATAGATCCCAACACACCTCAACATGCTTTTACAAGCCTCACATGTAGTGCTAACACAAGGTTGGCCAATACCCGTGTTAAACACCATAATACTTAAGTACACACTTCCTTGAATCAATCTAAAAAAATTGGATAATAGAACTCACTTGAACATGACCTAGAATAATTCATGAACTACTCAATATTCATCAAATACTTCATCCAAGCTTGCATCATAAAAATACTTCAACTCTGGTAAACCTTATTCACATAGTGACAAATGAAACTCACTTTGTATTACACCAAATCAAGTAAAACCTTAACTACAGAAAGATAGAAACATTATAAGAAACTTCCCATATCCGCACTACCTAAATCCAAATAGCAGAGAAACATAGAGCAAATACTTTTCTCCTAGGCTATAGAAAACATCACTAAAAAATTGGTTCACACAATGGTGAAAATATCTTGCTCTATACAACAATCTAGAAACCAAAATTTTGAATATAACAACCTTTGACAACCATGAACAACATATCAGATCTACATAGGCATAGGATCAATATAGAAGAAACACAGAGCACAATACTGGAGCACACTATGAATACTTGCACAACACAGTTTACTCTATTTATTGCATTTTCTCAAAAGCACTTGGAAAACAAGTATCAAAGACATCATCTCAACTCATTACTTCATTCCAACTCATCTTAAGATACTAAAACAAAAAGATAGCTCCATGTACTCACAACACTTCCTCAATATCTCAACTATACATGCACAACCTACAACATAAGGCACAACACTTGTTGAAGGTTTTGCAAATGGGGTAACAACTCAAGCGGGCTTAACCTTGGAGAAAACTCCCTGGTTAAGCGCGCTTGAGCTGGAGCAGTACTGGGATGGGTGACCTCCCGGGACGGACCAGTGCTTCACCTCTGTGAGCATCACCTAGATGCAATGAGTGCTAAGTGGACCATTGATATCATGAGAGATGGGTTCTTGTTGAACCACTACTCATGAAACATGGGTCAATGAGTTTGACTCGAAACTACACGGTTGAATCCTGATAGCAATATCATAATTTGACACGCTGTGGAAAAATACCTCCTACTTATCAACCTACAACATGTTTTCCTCTTTTTCACAATTTTCTCAATATCCTCGACATCTTCATCATGAAAAAACTTTCTTAACACACAGTTGACATCAATGACAACACCAGTCAATAGACTTCCTATTGACATCAATGACAACACCTTCAAACTTTCAATAATCTCCCCCTTTGTCATTGATGGCAACACAAGATGTGAAAAACCATCAAAGACAACATACACACTCTCCTCTCTTTTTTTGGACTAGATAGCCTACACAACATTCTTGCACTCACTCACCCTGGAGTAGATAAGATTTTCACATGATAATTTCTCTCCCCCTTTGACATCAATGGAAAAGGATAAAGGTTTTGCATTATTCTCCCCCTTTGATGCTGAACCAGAATACCTACTCTGAATACTCCCCCTTAGGAGTACACCCAAATGATTCAGCAACTCAATGACAACATATGACACTACCTACTCCCCTTGAGAGGTATCCACAAACATTAGTCCAAACATGATATAGATCCATAGATCAATTGGACTGATGCATCTCTATATGCATCTAGTTCAAACAGGGAGGGGTAATAACCCCCAACTTCTCCCGAAGATACTCAAAATTATCTTTAGGAAGAGCCTTAGTAAATATATTAGAAATTTGATCCTTTATAGGAACATACTCAAGCTTCACTTCATTTTCCATAACCTTTTCTCTCAAAAAGTGACACCTAATAATATATTTTTTTCCTTGAGTACATCACTAGATTATTTGAAATGTTAATTGCACTTGTATTATCACAAAAGATAGAAATAGGCTCATCATATACAGTTCTGATATCCTTGAATGCATGTTTCATCCAAAAAAATTGTGTACAACATGATGCTATTGCAATATACTCAACCTCTATAGTAGATAAAGAAATTGAATCTTGCTTCTTACTCAACCATGACACCAATCTACATCCAAGAAAGAATGCACCACCACTAGTACTTTTCTTGTCATCAACACAACCAACCCAATCTACATATGTATAGGAACTTAATGTGAAATCAGTATCCTTAGGATACCACAAACCATAATCCAAAGTGCCTCTTAAATATCTAAATATCCTCTTCACCATTGCAACATGTGTTTCTTTAGGATCTTCTTAAAATCTATCCACAAGACAAACTACATGCATGATATATGGTCTAGTAGCAGTTAGATATAGCAGTCCCTCAATCATAAATCTATATTTGCACTTATCAGCCTTAGGTGAATCATCATCTTTGCTCAATTTACAACTAGTCACCATAAGAGTGCATACTAGTTTGGATTCATCCATTCCAAAAAAAATCAACATCTCTTTGGCATACTTAGATTGTGAAATGAAAATCCCTTTATCTGTTTGATTGATTTGTAGCCCAAGGAGGAAATTCATCTCCCCAAACATTGACATTTCAAATTATTTCTACATCTCTTCAGAAAATTTCTTACACATAGCTTCATTTCCTCCAAAGATAATATCTTCCACATATACAACTACTATCAAGATTTGGTCTTCCTCAAGTTTGAAGTAAATATTACTATTTGTGATGCCTTTACTGAATCCTTGTTGTAACAAATAGTTGTCCAATACTGCATACCAAGTTCTGGGAGCTTGCTTCAATCCATATAGTGCCTTCTTCAATTTACATACCATATCCAATTGATCTGACAACTGAAATCCTTACAAATGTTCCATGTAGACTTCTTCTTCCAATTCACCATTCAGAAAGTAAACTTCACATCCATTTGTTGAACTTTAAAGTCCTTATGTGTTGCAAATACCAAAAACATTCTAATAGCTTCCATCCTAGCCATAGGACAAAATGTCTCCTCAAATTCTATTCCTTCCACTTGTGAGTAACCCTTACACATAATTCTTTCCTTATTTCTTACTACTCCATTCTCATTCAACTTGTTTTTGAATACCCACTTAGTTCCAATTATGTTCTTGTTTCCCGGTCTAGGAACCAATTCCCAAGTCTGAATTTTCTCTATCTCCATAATTTCTTCCTCCATTTCCTCCATCCAATGTTCATCCTTGTATGCTTCACTCACTATTTTAGGTTCAACTTTAGAAAGTAAACATAGACTTACCTCAACTTCAGCAGCTTTGCTTCTTGTCAATACACCTTTCCTTTTTTCTCTAGTGATCTGATCTTTAGAATGATTCTTTTGCACATACTTAGGGGTCTTAGGGGTCTTCTTTAGAGCTTCTTCCTCTTCATTCTGCACTTCTTCTTCATCAGCTTTTTCTTCTTCTATTCTACAATCAAGTTCATTTGATGCATATCCATCCACTGCAATTGAATTTTGCAGGTTTTCATCAACCTTAACATTTGCACTTTCAACAATCTTTCTTAGCCTTTTATTGTAACATTTGTAAGCTTTGCTTTTAATAGAATATCCATAGAAGATACCTTCATCAAACCTTGCATCAAACTTTCCTAAACTTTCTTCTTCTCATTTGATATTGCATTTTCTTCCAAATACTCTAAAGTACTTCACAGTAGGAATCCTTCCATACCATAGCTCATAGAGAGTCTTTTTGTTGCTAGCTTTAGCTTGAACTATGTTAAGTATGTAAACAACAGTATGAATAGCTTCTCTCCAGTAGACTTCTGGTAGATTTTCCTCTTTCATCATAGTCCTAGTGGCCTCTTGAACCATCTTATTTTTCCTTTCAACAACTCCATTCTACTAAGGAGTTCTACGGGTAGACAGATGCCTCTTTATTCCATGAACTTCACAAAACATGTTAAACTCATTGGAGGTGAATTCACCACCTCAATTAGACCTCAAATATTTTATTTTTAGATCCATTTCATTCTCAACCATCACTTTAAATGCCTTGAATTTATCTAATGCATCATATTTTTCTCTAAGAAAAGTAACCCATTTCATTCTAGAATAATCATCAATTAAAAGAATAAAGTACCTATCACCTTGTAGACTTCTCACCCTTGTAGGACCACAAATATTTGTATGTACTAATTCCAATAGTCTGGTAGCATATTGTTCCTTTCCCTTGAAGCTACTCCTTGTTTGTTTTCCAAATTGAAAACTCTCACAAATAGCATTGATAGGCTTTATGATTCTTGGTAGGTTTCTTCCTGCATGAACTAAACTAATTCTTTCCAAATTATCAAAATTTGTGTGACACATCCTCCAATTCCATAACCAACTATCACTAATTTGAGACATAAATCAATTTCCATCAACACCCTTAAGCTAATAAATGTTTCCATATGTTCTCTTACCAACAACAATCAAAGTTTTGGACCCTTTTCTGATCTCACATGTTTCATCCTTAAACACAAGATTGTATCCCTTGCTACACATTTTTCCAACACTCAAAAGGTTATTCCTTAAACCCTTAACATAGTAAACATTATTAGTGTTATGCTTTCCATCAAAAGTGATTGAACCTATTACACAAATCTTAGCTCCTGAATCATCTCCAAATTTAACTAGTCCTCCATCATATTTTTCAAGTTTAACAAACTTACTCTTGTCTCCAATCATGTGGTTAGAGCATCCAATGTCAACAACCCAATAATAATTATCTTCTTTAACATGAAAAGCAGATGCCAAGGTACCTTCAACTTTTTCCTTCTTCTCTGGATCACTTTCCTCCACATAACTCTTAGAGTTAGCAAAACTAGATTCTTCTTTAATAGACAAGAACAAGCATTCATTTTCATCAAAGTCTCCATAGTCAGACTCATCATTAGAAATTCCAGCATCTTCTCTCACATAGTAAGCTTTCTTAATCATTTTTCCTTTATTTTCTTTATTCTTATTGTTTATAGCTCTTCTTGGACATCTTGAAGCATAATGACCTATTTCACCATAGCTAAAACATTTGAAAGGTAATTTACCTTTGTACTTATCGATGCCCTTCTTCATTCTTCTTACAAAGTTAGCTTCCACATCATCAAGATCTCCTTATCTAAATATTCAACCTTTTCTGATAATCTGGCCTTGAAAGCAGTTTCTACAGTTATACACTTTTTCAAGACTTTTTCTTCATTTCAAAATAAGTTAGTGTACCAATCATCTTATATTTGGAATAAGTATCAAGATTTGCAATTTCCTGCATAGAAGACACCTTTTCACTATAATAATCAGGAAGAGATTTGAGAACTTTATTTACCACTTTAGATTATTTGACTTGTGCACCAAGACCTCTCATTGCACTCACTAGCTCATCAACTCTCTACATATATATTTTGATTGTTTCATCTTCGGACATATGCAGGGTCTCAAATTGTGCCTTCAAATTTTACACCTTTGCTTGTTTAACTTTTTCATCTCCTTCATAAATGCTTTCTAACTTATCCCAAACCTTTTTAGCAGTCTTCAAACTCATAAATTTTACTAATTTGGTATTTGAAAGACTATTCACAATAATAAATCTTGCCTTAGCATTGATTTCATTCACCTTAATCTCTACACTTGTACTTGGACCATTCAAAGGTGGAGTATATGTAATCTAATAAGCCTTTTCAACCTCATATCCCTGAACTAGCAGATATTCTTCCATCTTTGTCTTCCAAAATGCATAATTTGTGTCATTGAATCTAGGGCATTCCAAAGAAACCTTGTTCACCATCATGGATCTACCTCAAATGGTTAAGCTCTTCTCCAAGGAACCAAGCTCTGATACCAATTGTTGAATGAAAAATATAGCTAATTCACCCCCCTCTCAATTGTATTGTTCATTCGGAAAACTATAGTGAACACTATTCACTCTCTTTATTGCCTTTCCCAAATAATGCTCAAGAACATTAGAAACAATAAGAATGTTATTCTCATCATATAGTGCAAATAGCTCCTCATATGCCATTAGTGTTTGATCAAATCCTTTTTGCTTGTTCTTTCCCTGGGAGGAGGCGTTGTTGATGTACTTGCAATGATTTTTGCAAGTGGTCTATTTTTATTATAGACAACTATTTCCATGGATGGTGGAGGAGGTAAATGAACTAGAGGAGGTGGTGGAAAAGAGGAAGATGAAGCAGTGACTTGAACCGATGGTATTTGTAGCATTGGTTATTGACTTAGCAACATCCCATTTTACAACTCTAACTTTGCTAACCTCTTCTTATCTTTATTGTATGCAATCAATAAGTCATTTTATTTTCTAGTCTATACATCACATTTCTCTTGTAAATAATTCATAGTTTCCTTGGTGAAATGTGCAACATTGACTACCAATGTTGTTGCCTCTATTGTAGGGGTATCTAAAACTCTTTTTTATTATTAGACCTCCTCTAAGGTTTGCTACCAACTCTGCCACTTTGAGCTTATTGTTATTAGGGGATAAGGCCCAAATTGTTAATGTGTCTCATTATGTTTGAATATAGATCCCTGTAGTGCACATAATACTTCATCTTCTGTAGAAAATACATGTGAGTCATGCTTTCTCACAGTGCCAAAGGCTATAGTAGATGCTAAGCCCCATTATAGTAAGAGAAGTAGACCACTTTATTTTACAATCCTTCTTCCTTCCTCAAGGGTTAGTTCTTTTTGTTTTTCTTTCATCTCAACAACTACCTTTGAGGCAACAACATCCCTTGGTAATTCTGGGGACTTAGCTACTTTTTTATTCACTTTTTCCTCAAATTCATCATTCTTTGTTCTTCACACATACTCTTTGAATACATCTATTTTATCAAATCCATCATCAGTCATGAACTTAGTGCGGGATCTTTCTTTGATATCATCAACATTATTCACTCTAGTCAAAAACTTCCTTGGTACCCTATCTTGTGGAGATGGAGAATCCACCTCTTTTGGAGGTGATGGCATGTTTTTCATAACCTCATTAGTTGTGACTACTATCTCTTCATCAAAATCCCCTAGATAATCAACTACTCTTATAGCTACAATAAACCTTAGGATATGCAAGGTGAATAGCACAACAAATCTTAACAATGTCTACCACAATAGCATAATGGATAAATCCAGGTGGTAAAAAAATTCATTGAATTGTATATTCCCTCAATTTTCATGGAAACAACTTAGCTAAGACTATCTTCATATGAGAATCTAAACTTGTATGATCACTAAAATATTGTGAATGAACATGAGGATCTCATTTTCCATTATATAACAATCTAGGTACCAAAAATTAAATAAGTAACCTATATATAACAATATGAAATATAAGGGGTGTGTTATGTGGATTATTGTATGTAATAAAATCTTATTTAGTAGGTATACCATAAAATTTTGTCTTAATTTGATCAAATCCTTTTACTATTGTATCTTAGGTTGAGGTAGTAATAGTGGTAGTAGGACCATGAGACTCGAAAGGTTGGGTGTAAATAGGTTGATTGAAATATGAGAGTGGTCCATGTACATGTACATAATACAATGAGTGAAGTGTGGTATAGAGTAGGCTATGGAAGAGGTCATGGAATGGGTTATGGATCTAGGGCTAGAAAAATTAATAGAAATAGGGATGGGCATGGTGGGTGTACGGATGTCACTAGAAAAGGAAACACTAGAAATGGAAGTAGAGGTGATAGAAACATGAGGATCATGTGTACTCGTATCACTAGTAAGGATAACATGGAAGATAGGTGAAGTAGTAGTAAGAGGACTTAAGAAAGTTGTAGTTGAACAAAACTTTATATGGGAAGTAGATATAGTAGGAAGAATAAAATTAGGGGATATGTCATAGTTATAGATAAATCCAAAGGGAAACTATGAAGAGTGTGCACCATTCAAAGAATTAGATAGAGTAGCCTAGGGGTAAATGTCTTCAAATTACAAACCAAATGGCTTATAAAGCAATAAATTATGAAAATCTTGAGCCAAATTATCAAGCCTAATTGTGGTAGTTAATATAGTCATCTCATGTATTATTTCAAATTATTGAAAAACAAGGTGAAACTACTACAATAAAATCTCTTGCAAGTGTATGTAATTTGAAAGATAATTATTTATCCAAGGATTACATTATGATGATTATGTGATTTTATAAAATCAACAATCCATATGAACATAGGATTTACATGGAGAAACCCATTTGGGAAAAAAATACATGAAGAGGAAAAATATGTATTAATATTGAACAAAGAGACATCTATGTATTAATATTGAACAAAGAGACATCTAGCACACTAACACTATCTTCACTCTAAAAGTATTTTTCCAAAATCACATATGTACCTATGAATTTTTAAAACTTATGAAACTAATATCCCATGCCTCATGTGATTGAGTCCTCCATCCATGCATCTTGTTTTTTTTTTTCTCTCTTTTGGAGAGGGGTTTTTTCCCATAGGGTTTTTCTCCTTTTCTCTGATTGTGAGAGATTGCATTGTAAATGGGTACGTAACATGGTTGTGTAGCTAGGACCCATATTTCATTTTTCATTTTTTGCATCTTCATTCTCCCTAAGTTTGCACTTAAGGGGGGGTGTTAGTGTAATTAAGTTTCACTTAGGGTAGTTGTGTTTCTCGTATCAGGAAGTTTCATACCTGTCACTTTTTTCTTGCCTTTAAAAGGGTTGTACATTGTGTAATATAATCATCTCATGTAGGCCAAGATCACCATTTGTAGAAAGAACCTTAAAATAAAATGAGAGAAGCAATGTATGCTATTTTACCAGAAAGAGGGGAAAATAGTGAGATGATCTTATATTATACAATGTACAACCTTTCTAAAGGAAAGAAAAAAGTGACAGGTATGAAACTTCCCAATACAGGAAACAAAACTACCCTAAGTGAAACTTAATTACACTCACACCTCCAATTTATAGGGAAATGGGAGAGAAATACCAAAAATAATTTCTCAAAACAATGTGACATAAAACTATGGTGAAATACTAAAAAATTTCACATCAAAAATGAAGAAGCTTTTCCAAGAATAACTTAAATGTAACTCCCAATGAGTCATCCGCTAATCATCCTGATGATGGATCATGGAGTATGATCCGAAACGTTGATTGAAAAAATCGCACACAGTTTTATCCAATAATCTTGATTATTAATGATCATGGACTGTGGAAACAAAATGTTATTAACATCCATACTAATAATAGATGACATATTTGACTTGTAACTCCTCCATAATGGTCCATCTCCCAATGTAGGAATCAAAAATCACACCTAACTCACATTGGACCTACCAATAACATTGTAAGATTTACCACTACTCAATTCTCACATTGAAGTTGAGAAATTTACTAAAAATAGCTTCATAACCACCACCATGAACTCCACCTCCCTCATGAATGTATATAAAAACTAATGCCAAGAATAGTAGGGAATATTAATTAAAAACTATTTTTGAATTACACCTTAGGCATCCAAGGACACTTTCCAAGAGTGTTGGAGATGCATAAAATATACATAGGATTACAATGTAAATGGCACCTTAATCCTAACACAAATTTCTTATGACCATTCTAACTTTGTGATGAATAATAGGAGTAACAATAGTACTTATGGGAGCATAATTAGGAACACTAGTCTTAATAGAATGAACCATCTAAGGATTCAAATGAGGGATTCTTCCTAAAGGGATGTGAATATGGGAGTAAGATCTTAACATTCAAAATAAATCGTAAAACCCTAAACACCAAATGATAGATAAAAGGTAAGATATGCTTTGAAATAAATAAAAAATATTAGTGGACACTCAAAGCCAAAAAAAATCAACAAATACATAGAGGTAAAAACAAAATAATGCAATGAATCACAACACCCCAAGAAAATTTTTAACTATGAATCTCAAACAAGAGAATTGTTTCCCTTGTGGAATATAAAAATGGGATAATGTGATCATAAAAAATGGACATAAAACCCTAATGTAGAAGGAATAAACCCAAAGAAAAAACCCTAGGGGATATAAGATAAGTTAGATTCATCAAAATGTAGAGAGGAAAATACCTCTACATAAAATAATTTGGGCTTATTAAATTAAGTAATAGTTAACTTAGATAAAAGAGCACGGATTGATCATTAAAAATGTTAAATTAACTATAAAATTTTCAAAAAAAAAATAATCCAATACATAGTTTAAAATTTTATGATGAAGAGATGTTTTTACTAATGTTAAAATTGATTCACCTTGTAATAAAAATTTAGGGTTGGCACGTAAGATCTTAAAGCCTACAAACTAATTATGTGTCACTTTGGAATAAAGTTGGCATAGTGAAACTAATCTCCATGAGTGTGAAAGTGAATTGATGTGTGGATCTACATAGGTAGGATGTGGACTATAATTTGCTCGTCCTAATTTTTTATGTCTAAATATGTGTAAAGATTAGTAGTGTTTAGGAACACTTTTGGGGAATATATTGAATTACAACCTATGTCATGTTCTCCTCATCTAGGCCCCTAGTTGAACTATTTTTTCATATATAAGAAAAATGTTGAAGACAACAAAGTAAATATGTAATGATCGTATAATGATGTCATAATTAGACAAATGCATAATTGATTCTCCTTTAAGATCTTTTTTGTGTATTAAAAAATACATTACAAAGAAGAAAGTGTAATTAAAAAACTAAAATAAACTAACCAACAAAAGAACCATTACAAATTGTAGAGTTGTAAAAACAACCATAGCTCTATACAAACCAAGAACCTCAACTAGCAAAAATATAAAACAAGATGTACAGTCGTACACGATTTTATGCAAATTGAAAAAAGATCTTAAACCTTGAGCTATACGGACAACCAACTGTTCAACATAATAAATAAGCACACAAAACAACAAAGTATATGTTAAGTTAGCTTACAATAGCTAGTGAAGTGTTTGACAATGTATAAATATAAATTTTGAATTTTAAAAATTTAAGATTCAAATGTAATGACTTGGGTCAAATCTACTTTTATAAATCTAATATAAGACAAAAAAATAATAAAGATGAAGATCGAAATCAAACATCTAAAAATTAATGATAAAAATGATTGAAATGTAACAAAATAATGAATTGAATTCGTATAAAAATATATTGCTGCTAAACTATTTTTGATAAGGAAAATCAAGTTTTGAAGGGGCCTCAAAACCCTTTACAAGGACGAAAAAGTTGCCAAAAAAACTAAGCAAATAAAACCAGCAGCCCAAAAAGACAAAAAGTTGACAAAAGATAAAACATCAGGAACCCGTTAGCAAAACAAGATCAAAAACATCAACAACCTAGCTGATCCAGCAAAAAGGAATGCGTCAGCTACAACATTTTATCCAAAACATTCACTGAGGCCATATTCTCCTTCATGACCTCCTCCTGCATATCCACAACCTCTTTGATTTCATCCACAAAGACAACCACTCTCTTTTTTGTTTTGCTCCTAGTCCTAAGGCACGACCTAGCATTCACATCTTTCTCCATCACTAGAGCAGATTCCTCATCTTTATCCTCCTGGTTTAGTCAATTGATTTCCTCAATCACATTCTCTAACTCGCCCAAGTCCAGAGGTTTACCTATCCAATTAAGAGCTTTTTCGTTTAGAACCATGAGACCCCTAGCAATGGTCTTAAGAGAATTATTGCTAATATTAACCACCATTCTTAAGTCCATCATATTACTAGTTCTCTCCTCCAGAATGGCAACACAGTTCTCTATACTTTTATTGACCTGCATTTCTAGAGAGCAAATCCTCTCCACATGAGAGGCCCCCATACGATCAGCATCATTAACCAACTTTTCCAACATTACATTCATTGTTTTAACTTTTCCTTTAATGGCCCACTCCTTCTGATTACCACAGATCATAGCCACACAAATCTCTTGCCAATTTTTAACTTGAATATTCAACTCCTTAACCTTAGAAAATAACCACTTTACCAATGACAGCAAATTCCTCATCCCATCCTCGGTCATTTTGCAAAACATGTTCATATTCACATCATCCTAGTTAATAGGAGGTTGGTCATTTGGCTCAAGGTTAGTAGGAGCTTCATTCCTATCCACATTTTTCTCCTCCTCCTCTTCAACACGGGAATCCTCGACCTCCACAACATCTACCTTGATACACTCCTTATCAGGAAAGATAGCTAAATCGGCTAACACTTCCAGCCACTCCAATTTAACCGCTCTATCAACCGAAGAAAACCCTTGAGAGTGCATAACTGCCTCCATCCCTTGTTCCATCCCCTACATCTCCATAGGCCCGAGCCCTTTCTGCCACTCACTAGAGCATGCATAACCAACACCACCAGGATCCTTCGAGCACAAACCCACATCCACAAAATCCTTTAACACAGCCACAAAGGAAATTTCCACCTTCCCAGGTAAAGGATACCCAGCAGAGTTATTCTTAACACCAACATTCTCCACACCACCTTCGCTAGGTCCCAGCAAGGGTTTATCACTAGAACCAGGTGCCACCTCCATTTTCTTTTTAACAAAAAGCTTTTCTTTCTTGGCACTTTTAGATTTAACTTTGGAAATCTTCCTCACAGACTTCGCCATGGAATCGTGCAACTCAACATTTATTTCATAACCCTTGCTCCACTCTTCTGAGACCTCATTCCCTTCCTCAGAGCCACCTTCATCCACTAACATTTCCTCAAATTCCAACTCTTCTTCCTCCAAGCTCCCAACTGCTAATAAACTATTATTATATTTACAAAACATTAAAAAATATTGAATATACAATTTTTCACCATTACATAAGAATACACTAAAGTACAATGCTTACATTAAAAAAAAAAGAAAAGAGAAGTGGTCAATTTTCTATCACAATAAAAGAAAGAGCTTGGAAAGTAAGGATCCAAAAGATAATTATAACTACCAAAGATATAGTACTACAAAAGAGATCATTGCTTAAAATAAATTAATGATCATATAAATGTGGTCCATATAACACAATTTGGAAAAAACAACCATTATTTGGAAAAAAAACAACCATTTTGTACCTGTCAACATGGTGAAAAAGGCCATGGACAAGTACTTGCTAAAGAAGGTTGTACACGTTATAAGATGGCCATTCTTAAAAGTGGACTGTGTTGTGTTGCTTTCTTTGGTAGACAAGAGAAAACCATTCTTTGCACTTCCACCATTTAAAAAGAAAAAAGCAAAAGCAAAGGGGACTTACCTACTCATACTTTAGTTATAATAGTGCTTTGCTTTATAAAATTTTAAAGTAGAATAAATTAAATAAATGAAGAGATATGTTTATAAAGTACTTTTAATACTTGCATTTTTGTCCCTTAAAGCTAATTTATATGGCATTCTTTCTTTGTTGACGGTCACATGAATTGACTTGGAAGTTATGTGATATGGCTATTAACAATTATTATTTGGGAAAGTAGGAACTTTATTTTGTATATTTTATTAAAATCTTAATTTTATAGAATTGATTTATCTATATTTTATTATTTATATTTTTTAATATTTTGGGTTAATTTTAGTTAGAATATTTTATATAATAAGTTTGTAAGTGGTATATTCTCGTTTAACTTTAGTTCATGATACAATTTTAATTTTATTATCATTCATTTTTTAAAATTAGTTTCAATTTTTAGATTGTTTATTTACTATCTTGAATCAAATTTGTAGGCATGGAATTGACATGGAGCGTTTCTACAATCATGAATATGAACCTCAAACTTTTAAAATTCAAAATTTAACTTTAGACCTTTTCACTAGTCATTATGAATTGACCTAGTACACATTTGTGTTTATTGATGTGTAATATTAATGTATTTAAAGAACATTTTGGCAATTCATTTGAGATTATGCCACATACCCTAATCCACTAGCACATCATTATAACAAGATTTTTGAGGAATCTAAATGCATTTATCATAGCATACATCATCCTAGGTACATTGCATGATTTCTTCTTGTTTTTTATCACTATTCCAAAGCCTTTGAATTGCTCAAGCCAGGGACTTGCTTGAGGAGAACATGACCCTTGCCTAGCAAGTTCCCAAAAAAATTATATAAACACTAGGTCTCAATTTCTAAACACAAACACAAAGGCTAACAAAACCCAATCATAAAATTTCAGCCATTTCAATTCCACATGTACATGTTTACTTTTGCATGTTAGTTATTTTTTTGTAAGTGTGTTGTTCATGTCCACTAGCATAGAACTACAATAAAGTATAGTTAGTTTCTAAAACTTGATACACTTGTTTGATTAGGCCCTAAAATTCTAGCATTGTGACAAATTAATTTCTTATATCTTGAACATCATTTTTGTCTCCTCAAAATCCAACTAAATATTATATTTAACTCATTTAAATTCCATATTTAATTTCAATATCAATCCCAACTCTTATATCTATTTCAATTACTTATTTAAATAATCTATGTATTTAATTCATCTAAATATCTATTTGAGTGTGATTTAGTCCCTTAAATATAGTTGTAAGTCTACTTTAGCGCTAACCAAGGTGTCAATATTTTGTATCATGATTATGCAATCCTCAACCATTACATAGATAAAGTGATATTGAACATCCATATGCTTTGTATGAGAACTATACATTTGGTTTTTTTAGAAACAAATAGTAATCTAACTATCACATCTAATCCTAACTTGTTTACACTCAAATTCAATATCTAAACATAATCTATGTAATCAGACCATCTCTTTATAGGTGTGTGTCATAATCATGTACTCTAATTTTGTAGTAAACAACATAGTTCTATAGATTGTTGCTTACTCATCCAACTAACATCTCCTCCAAATGGGTAAACACATAACGACTTATGAACCCCCTCTTATCCAAATCACCAAGCTAGTCTAAATAAATAAATCCACATATATCTATCAACTTTCCCACATCACTAATCCCATTATAGCATATAAAATAATCATAATTCCCTCACATATATCTAACAATCATTTTTACATAAGTATAGTTCTCTCTTCTAGAGTTACAAATTAACTTGCTAAGAACTCCCACCCCTTGGGAAGTGTTTAGTCTTGTACATGTCATATCATACATTGAACTTCCTCTAAAACTAATGTAAATAAAATTTAAACATATCCTCTAAATAATTATCCAACATAGGCTACTAATCTAATGATAACTTAGTACCAATAGGCAAAGGAATATCAAGTGGCTTAAGATCATACATTGTAAACATCTACAAAATAGTCTAAACATATTTATTCTAACTAATCTAAAGTTTTCTACCAACCTAATCCCTAATAATCTCCATAACTATAATGTAATGTGTAGCCCCTAAACCATTCATATCAAGGGCACCAAAAAACTAAGTTTTGAGTTCCCTAATCATTTCCTTACTATTTCTACTAAGAAACATGTCATTAACATACTAGAAAATGATTAAGAAATGATAGTCATTTTCTTAAAAATAAACACAATGATCTAATTCATTTCTAACAAACCTAAGGTCCAATGTAAAAACATCAAAATTTTGTTACCACATCTATGGTGACTACATTAGACCATAAAATGATCATGTCTAGTTATAAACCATGCTTTGTCAATTTTACCACAAACTTTTCAAGAAGTTTCATATAAATTTCTTCCTCAATATCTACATGAAATAAAGTAATTTTAACATTCATTTTCTCTACTTCTAAATCATAAGTAGTAGTAGTAATAGACAATAAGAATCTTATAAAAGTTAGTTTTATAATATGATAAAAATATTTCCCCAAAATCATCTCCCTTAATTTAAGAGTAATATTTTTCCACTAGTATTGCCTTGAGCCTTTTCAATTGCCCATTTTCTCCAAATTTATTCTTAAACACCCTTTTGTAAGAAATGTTTTCCTTCCTTTAGGCAATTAAACTAGATCTCAAATATCATATATGTGTAGGACCATCAACTCATCCTCCATGGCCTTCATCTAAGATATATTCTCCTTCAAATGAAAGTTTTCCTTCATAATATAGGTTCATCATTAGTAAAAGATAAATCAAGTGTATAATAAAAATTTGGTGGGCTATACATATCAACTAGTTTCCATTTCCTTGTATACTTTTGCAAGGGTGTAGTACTTGAGGCTCTTCTTGTTCTTCCCTTGAACTCTTTGAATCTAAACCCTCTTCTTCCTCTACATCATGATATCCAGCTTTAATTATTCTCCCACCTATGCATATTCTTATTTATCTATTTTGGTTTTAAAATATATGGTTTTCTTTTCCTTTTATTTTGGTTATACATTATCAAACTTAACTCTAGGCTCCCTAAAAATTACATCTCTAAAATATACTATTTTTAAGGTTAGAGGATCCAAATCTTATAACATTATCACATTAACTAATTAAAACATATATTTTAGCTTTAAACTCCAACTTAGATAATTTTTCTTTAGACATGTGAAAAAAACCCTTAAAACTAAATACTCTAGTGAAATAGAGGATTTCTCACATGTCCACACTTCATATGGTGTTTTTTCAATCAAAGGAGAACATGGTGATCTATTAATCAAATAAAAAGTGTTAATTGAAGCCTCAAACCAATAAAACTAGTCTAACGAAGCACTACTTAGTAGGATTTTGACTTTATCCACTAATGGCATGTTTATCATCTTTGTGGTGGCATTTTGTTATAGCCTATATAGAGTAGTTTTCTGCCTTAAAATACCTACATGTATTGAAAAGTAATAATTTATTTAGAATAATATTTCTCTATATTATCTAACCTTAATGCTTTTATTTTTTATCCATTTGATTTTCAACAAGAAGTGTAAAATATTTAAACTTGTTAAAAACTTCAAATTTCGACCTCAAAAAATAGATCTAAATATAATATGAGTAGCCATTGATAAAGGAAACATAATAATGGGTCTTTCCAATATAAGCAACATCCACAAGACCAAAAATAAATACATCACTATGAATTACTTTTATTAACACTTTTATGCTAGTGCTGCTAGAATTAAACTTTACTCTACTCTACTTATCAAACATAGTACTCACAAAAATAAAAATCCGTATAATAACTAAACAAATGTTCCACCATATTTTTATTAACAAGGGTCATGATCCCTCTTTTATCAATGTGACCTATTATGTGGTGCTACAACATACATGAATCTTATTTTTTAGTTACATAGGAAAATTTATAATGAGGAGATGCATTAACCTTAAATAAAGTCCCATATTGGGGTATCATAGTTATCACCAAATTCCCTCTCAACTTGAAATGTCTCCTATCAAATTGGCATGCACTCCAACATCATTCATTTTATAAATTAAAATTAAATTTCATGCTAACCCTAGAATGTGCAACACATCTATGAGAAATCTAACTCTCCCATCGCTAAACTCAATCTTAATCTTCCCTTTACCAATAATCTGATGTAATTTTTTGTCACCAAGGAACACTCACCACCAGAATATACTCTATATGAAAAGAAAAAAAAAACCACTCCTTGTGAGGAGTCTATGATATATGAGACACTTAGATCAATAAACCATAATTAGTTGCAAGCAATGTTATTACAAATTAACAAAACATCATTTTCATCATCAAATTATTTATCATTAGAGGAATCTTCAAAAGGGTTCTTATTACTAAGTTACTTTTTTACATGTCCCTATTTACCATAGTTCTAACATTTTACCCTACTATTGTTAGGAGTTTAGACTAGCCTTCTAACTTAGACCTCTCTGTATCCCCTTTTTCTTACCACCTATTTCCTTTGTTCTACCTTGTACATGTAGTACATCTTGGAAACCTCATCCATGAATTTCTATCTCATTTCTTCATTGAGAAAATTAGAAACAAGACGATCCATATTAGGCTCTATGATACGATCACTAATTACAACTATTATATTTTTTGAATATTCAAGTAATGATCATAACAATTAAATGTGTTTATCCTCATCATCTAACTTAAAATTAATGCTTACTAGTTGAACCAAAATAACATTAAATTCATTTAAATTCTTGGCTACAAATTCTCCTACCTTCATTCTCAAAAAGATAATTTTATTTTTAAATAAATTTTGTTTACCAAACTCTTTCTTTGATAAGTCTCAACAATACTTCTCCATAGACTATGCCACAAATATCCTTGGAGACATTTAGAAGGATTGAATTGGAGAGACATATCATATTGTGCCTCAAATTTTCATTTCCATCTTTGTCCAATATATTACACATATCCAAAAGGCATTTCCTTTAGTGTCATAGTTCTCCATTAATCTCTCTCCTCCAAGAGATCCTCTATTTTTAATTTTTGCAACTTTTATCTAGAGTCATTGAATTTTTTAATCTATGAGCATGATGTTCTTTATATAGCTTATGTAACCACACTCAGATATGTAGACTAGTACAATTATACTCCAACTATAACCATAAAAAATCCAAAAAAAATACAAGAAAGGTGTCCCCTTCTACAATCTAGTTGAAGCTTTGATTCCAAATATTGAAATAGCAGGGTAAATGACATAATGGAAACAATCAATAATAGGGATTTAATTTGATTATGATGTTATTAAGCTAATAAAATTTTAATCAATAAAATAATGGAGAAGAAATAAAATAAATAAAAAACTCATAAAATACAAACAATAAATGTTACCAGATATATGTGGAAAAACCCTTACAAGAAAAAAATTCCTCTCAAAGAGACCCAAGCTTGTATTATTCCAAACAATGTAGTATAATAATACAATCCATTTTTCCCTCTCATAATATTTTAACAGCATAAGAGTACCTATAAATAACCTTACAAACCACTATCACATGCCTCCAATATTTAGAACATTGAAAAAAAAAACCATCAAGTGGTATCCAAAACTATGAGTCATGGCTAAAAATATAATGCCCCTATGGTCATGGTCAAGCATGTTAAAATAATATGTGACTCCTCTTACACCTCTTACACCCATTTTATGCATCATAGATGCATAAATTATGTCATAATGGTAAAATTGACCAATTGCATTTAATATTTTTGTCAATCCATCAAATTGGGAAGATGATTTGTAACTCTTGATTTGACCTTTTCAATGTAACCTCCCTATTCAGTGTCTTTGTGCATGATCCTAAGTATCTTAGAGAATAAATATTAAGTAAATAATATCCCCACCCACACATGAATGTCCCAATTTTCACACTACAACATGTTTGAAGATAATACATTATTGATCATCTACATAATTAAATGCAATTAATCAAGATTTACAATTGCAAGGATCCTAACATTTTTGGCCCATTGTTTATACCCATTTTGTTGTAATACCACTTAGAAGTTTTTGTAGTGACTTTTTTATAAATACTCAAGCATAAGATTATGGTTAAGAAAACATGACAAATATCTTATTGTATTAAGAACAACAATTGAGTTAATATAATTACTATTATTATTGTTGGGTATTTTCCAAGAAGATTTTCCTATGATAAATAATTGTTTATGTTGTGAAAAATATAGTTTTTTTATTGAATTTAATATTTTATAAAAAAATATTCTCTTACATATTTATTCACATCATTTATCTTCACCCTTTTAATCTTAATGTTTAATACCTCTTGATTTTTTAAATGTATCTTAGAGAAGAAATTTTTTAAGTGTAAATGAGTAGGCTCGACCTATAATTTGAAGGTTATATTCCCCACCTTAAAATTAGTTTCATCTTATAAAATTAAAAAGATGATAATTGATGACATGCCTAGCTACCTCTTATGTGCCCCATAACCAAATTG
The DNA here is from genome assembly GCA_007258455.2 of Sequoia sempervirens. Lineage (NCBI taxonomy): Eukaryota > Viridiplantae > Streptophyta > Pinopsida > Cupressales > Cupressaceae > Sequoia > Sequoia sempervirens. The sequence continues at coordinate 55,455 of VDFB02035134.1, forward strand.
ATATATAGGAAGGTTCAAATAATGTACTTCTAAAGAATCAACTTTCAAATGAGGACCCACTTCCTCTATCTTTGGCATTAATATAAAATAAGTTTGACGGGAAAAGGGAAAGAGTAATACAAAAATTTAAAATTGAATACAAGACACCAAGACAACATTTGATATGCTAGTTTCTTATTAATTTTATAGGAAAAAAAATACAACATAACACATTCTAAACCACAAACAAATATATATGTTGCAAATACTCTTAGAGGTTGTGAATAACACATAAACACAATGCAAAGAAAAGAAAGAAACACTAAATGTATATATTAATATGTTATAAAAGTACTGAAAAGAAATAAAATTGATAATGCAAATATGTATCTGATGAAATAAATAGAACAGAAAATACAATCAAATTGCCTCAGATAAAATAGTAAATATGGTAACATAACTACAAGTATGTTTTCAAAATGATAAAGGGGTGATAGCACAATAGTGGTTTACAATTTTTATTATTTGGACCTTTGAAATAAATTTTTAACTAAATCTTCACTCTGGACACCTATGGCTGACTAAATGTTGAGGGTGAGAAGATGATGCAAACTAGAGTTTGTGTTTGTCTATAAATTCTAAATATGTTTTTCAAAATTTTTTGAGTCAGTGCTTTTTTTTCCATCTCCCTCAAAAACAGTTTTTTTTTTTGAAAACAACATTTTTAAAAGAGTGGCTCATAGTATAATGCATAATTTTTTTTCCATTAAGGATAAAATTATAATTCTTTCAAATTTAGATTTTTAACTCTGATATCTAGTGCTTCCACTTGGTTAGATATTTTTTTATTGAATATTTTTTGTTTAATCAAGTTTTAAATTCAGACCAATTATAATTCATACATAAGCTGATAAGTATAGCATATAGCTTTTTTGTATATCAAATTTTTATTTTTCTTTGTTTAGATCAAGGACTTCAATATCTGGTGCACCTAATATTTTATTTTTATTTTTTAATAATCTACTATTTTTCCACATGTATAATGCAAAGCAGTTTTGGTGAAAAACCCACATTCACAGTAAAAATAAACATAATAATAAATTAAATTATTTAAAATTATACTTTTAGGCTTGTAATAATGACTACATAACTGAAAAAATAAAATTAAATGAATTCATTTGATCCCCAAAGGTAAATCAAAAATGGTTTTTATCTGACATTTTGATGGTGTAAAGGAGACTCTATTATAGGTATGGTTTTAAAACTAGCGGGGTTTTATCCAAGGGGTTTGATCTAAGGGGGTTTGATCAAAACCACTTCAATTAAAATCCTTTAAATGGAACCTTTCAAGGCTTAAAAAATTATATTTTCTAAAAATATGTGATTTCAGCAAAAAATCATTCCTCCCAAAAATTGTGTAAATACAGCTTGTGGGATCACCCAAAGGTGAGTACAAGAACTTAGCTTCAAATGTGAAAATGATTTTTTTTTGTGAACTACACTTAGTGATGCAATCTAGTGATTTATGATCAAATATGAAATTATACTATTCTAATAACCACAAGTGATTTTTGTAATGCCATTAGGTAGAGCCGGTACACAATGCAAATAATTTTTTTTTAAATAATTAAATTAAACATGTAACAACACTTAACCATAATTCACATAGCACATTACATCACATTAACACACTTGGTTCTCTGGGGCACGCGAGGTTACATTGCAACAACAAAACATAAGAATAGATAAAGAATATAACCTAACCATTTAATTCATGATAACCATATACAATGATACATCCGATAATCATGATGCGAGTAAGGTAGACATCGCATAATTACATCCATGATAAATCTCTTAAAAGAGATACAAATGATCCTAACTATTACATCATCATTTTACTGTTACATTACAATCTCTTGATAAATGAATTACAATGAGTTTCCCAACATGGGAATGATACAAGTACAATGAATTGAGAAATACAAGTGATCACTGGTACAACTCCACTGCAGAATGCTGAGAAGACAAGACGCTGATGGGGAACCCAACGGGTGCGGAGCACGTTCCACCCAACCATGTGAATTACAAAGTAACTCACCCCTCGTGCTCAGAGGTGACGAGGAAGTGAACCCGACCATGAATATCGACTGACTCCACAACAAGATACAGAACAAGTACAACTTAAGCATACAATGAACAACCAACCATGTACTCAAATCACATAACAAGTAAAACCAAGAACTCATCATGATAACATGAAGTACTAACACTAAACAATCATGAATCACAAATCACAAGAATTCAAAGGAACATTAAAAAGAGATGACATCCAGAAGAACCGAACCAACACCCAAAGTACATTTCCAAATAAATCAGAACCAATATAAAGTACACGATTCCATAAGAACTCTGAATCAACCATTCAATACTCCATTCCAATAGGCAACAAGAACAAGTCAGATGGGTGTCAAGCGGGGAGGGACATTGCATAGCTCACATGGGATCCCCTGGCTCTTCCTCCAACTGAGGCGCCGGCACCCACCTATGGATTCCCTAACCCTATAATCAGAGCAACATAAAAATAACAACATCCAGAGGCAACAAGAAACAAGAACAAGAAGGATGTCTAGTGGAGAGTGTCATCGCATAGCTCTCATGGGATCCCCTGGCACTTCCTCCTAACCGAGGCGTCGGCACCCATCTATGGATCACCTGGCCCTTCCTCCTACTGAGGCGACGACACCATAGGGTAGCTAATGCGGAGCCGATAATCTCTCATGAAGATGAGACTACGACCTTGCCAACCACGGCCTACTCAGTCTATCACTAGTCTACGGTAGCCCTAATGCATAGACGAGGAATCCATTTTTCTTTATCTTGTATGTTTTACTACCCATCCCCCTAATTCTATTTTTAAGTTATCACTTGTTTAACTACTCTTACGTGGGTTCCCCTGGCACTTCCTCTTACCCGAGGCGCCGGCGCCCACGAAGAGCCACTCTCCCTATGACTCTTAACATAACTCCAAAACTAGGCAAGGGTTGAACCAAAGCATAAAAAGCATAATACCACATCATGAACACGTGAGGCATTAACCCTCTCGCAACAATTCATAACCAAAAGTTTTAACAAACCGTTCAACCCTTCGTAACAAAATGCCAATAAGCCTCAACTCCAAAAGTATAACCCAAAACGAGAATAACATTTTAACATAACAAACCTCTGGGACAAGGGTTACAAAATCAACAATAGATTCCCACATCGAAGAATAAAGCTACAACCCAAAAGAAAGGAAAACAATATCAAGACCGCATGATTTCATAGGTAAAGGAAAACGACTCACTCGATTACATAATCAAAAAGCATAAATTAACTCGATTTCATAACACATTCTTATTACATCTAGAGGGCTAAAATAAACCAAGGTTTAATTATATTTTAAACTAATCCCCCATTACATCTCGTACAATAATAATTTCCACAATAACAATTAAACAAATACCAGTTTAAATTATTCGTTCAACCCATAAAATATTACCCTTCTTTTACACAATAGTACGAATTGACCTTTATACTATAATACAATAAAAGCATTTACATTATAACTACAATTAAAATAATTCAAATTCATTCTAGATAATTCACAATTATTATATTTAATAGTCAAATCAGTTATAATTGTTTTATTCGATAAATTAAATATAATTATAATGTTTATTAACTTAAATACTCATCAGATTAAAAAAAATAACAAAATATATATATACATACATATATATATATAGATATATATATATTGATAATAATTATATTATTAAAAATTTAACAATATAAATTTAAAACCTATATCAAAATTTAATATAAAAAAAATAAAATAAAACTTACTTTTAAATCCGCGAGCCCAAGCTGGGCGCAGTCCATAGGACTGCACACAGCAGTCCATGCGACTGCTGTGCGCAGCAGTCCTACGGACTGCTACGTACAGCAGTCCATGGACTGCTGTACCCGCAGTCCTACGGGGCAGTGGGAGGGGGTCGGAAGCTCCCTTCCTCCATACCATATAAAAACAAACATTAAAATGAAACTTTTAAATAATCAAAAACTTTTATAATAAATGCATATAAAAAAAACTTTATTAAAAATGCATTTCGATTTCATAAAACAAGAAAAAACACCGAAACCAAGGAAACGCGGATTTCATCCACACCACTCCGCACGGATCCCGAAAAATTAAAAGTAAAAATTTTAATTAATAACAAACAAAAAACACAGTGCAATTCATCCGACCAACTCTGTATAAATAAATTTTAAACAAAATAAAAGGATTTTCAATAGAGATATTATATATATATATATATTCAATAAAATACATGTACAGATCTATTAGTATAGAAATACAATTTTCTAGGTTTATACAGAATCAAATAAATTACAGAGCAAGGAATACTCCACCCATACACATATACACAAACCTTCAGAAGTATTTCTTTTTAAAAAGGAAATCATTTTTCTCTAATTGTTGATATTGTCAAGATGAGAATTTCAGAAACTAAAGGTTTTGACAGATTGGAAAACAGTATATTAACTACGTTTTTCTTTGTTTTCTAGACTAATAATTTTCCCTAGTTTCAGTTTTCAACAGAAGCTTTCTATGCTCACCAAAAAATTATTTTAATAAGATCTATTTTTATTTTCTTTTCAGAAACAACAGAGAATAAAAAAGGTACGAGAAGAAAAAACCACGAGAGGAACCTGGAGTCCAATGCAAATTTGAAGATGCCCTCGAATCCGATTCCAATCCGTAGTCCAGAACGAACTCAGCAATCCCTGGAGCACTTCAACTTTATGTTCTTCTGTGTGTGTGTGAGCTTCCCAAAAATTCATGATTAAATAAAATATAATGCCCATCCTTCAACACTCTCCAAAAATCCCCGATTAAAAGAAAAATCAATTCTTTAAAGCTAACTTTTTCCCAACTCTCAATTCCTATTGGCTCACACAATATTTTTTTCTTTTATTTGTTTTTATTGCTTTATTTCCTGTTTTGCAACTTTTCATGCACCTCACATTACATATTTATTTTAAATAAATTATTCACATAATTATCCACCACCAATTTACTTGATTAAAATAATTAAGTTATATTTAATATTTAATTATTATTTAATTGCAATGTATGATTTTCAAAATAATTAAAATATTTAAATATTTAAATATCATTTAATCCAACC